>OY804601.1:3031191-3221306 GCA_963680895.1 Fragum sueziense | reverse complement strand
ACAAGACCTGGTTTTGATGCCTCTAATTTAATAGGTTTGGGAAAACATTGAGGCAAAAGAAGAAACTGCTGATAATCAGCAGTTTCTCCTTTTGTCTCAATATTTTCCTTGTCATATTTTACACAAATTCTATCTTTAATAACTTCTATTTTGTCATTTGTGGCAGTTTTTGAAGTGGATCACCCTAAAATTTTGCCATTTGGGAGAGTGTAAAAGTCCAATATTTCAATTTTAGTGCAGCACAAAATTAACCCATCACCAGACGACAACATTTAAGACTGTCCAAATTCAAAGATGTTGCAGACAACAATTTGAAATGCATGAAATTTTACAGTTTTGTCTTTCTGGGTAGAAAAAGGAACTTTGTGTGAAATAATAAAGTTCCTTCCAAAGTCTTTATCTTGTGGGGCGTAATGATCTTTATTGCAAGTTCATTTTCAAAAGATGTCTCTCTGGCTTTGAAAATCAGACGGATAATTCCTTGATACAGACTTAGAATAATCAATAGTTGTATTGAACCCAAAATGAAAGTGGACATAAAATGAATCGTTCCAAATAAGACAGATCAGGCCCCGGTTTCTCGAAAAAAACCAAGTACATTCTCAAACTCAAATCTGAGCACCATGCTCAAATCGCACGAAATCCATGTGAACTTCAATCGAATATCATTCAACATAAGAGAGTATTCCTTTGAAGTTGAGCATGTAATCATGAGTATGTACTCAAGTTTTCTAGAGAAACTGGGGCCTGAGCCTTTAAAACCCATTACCGCATAATGACTCTTTTTGACTCCCCACAAAATAATGGTCATGGGAAACATCGTGGAAAATGAAGAAATTGCTTGTGGCAAGCAATTTCTTCATTTCCCACAATATTTTCCAACCAAAAAGACTTTAAAATTAAAAATTCCATTTATTTGAAATTGTCGTCTGCAGGATCTTTCAATTTGGACCTCACTAAAATTTTGTTGTTTGGGAGTGGGTTAAATAATCCGAGACAGGCCACTGACAAATTCAGGAATATGTTAATACAGTCACATGCAGACTATTGGACAGACATACTGATGTACAATACGGAAATTAATGTGCCAAGGACTATTGATTTGTAATACAAGAAGAATTTAAATTTAAACCCTTTCCCAAATGCTAAAATTTAAGACAAGTCCAATTTTAAGGCATGTGCCAAATAAAGTACAAAGTCAAATGCATTATGAAAAACTTTTTAATCATCAACATATTGCACAAAGACAAAACATACAGAATTGTTTGTACAATCATATCTTTTACAAATAAACAATTTAATACAGGTTCTGTAACTTTTAAATAAATACAATATTTCAAGTATTTTACATTCATGAATTATTTACCTTTCCTATATAATAGAAAATTAAACTGGTCAAAATTGGATAGAGTTACAGGCATAAAAATAAGTTAGCTAAGCTAGAAATAAACTGAATTAGTTTTTTTAAGAGTGGAAATCATAAAACAGAAAAGAAGAAAGTACTGGTTATCAGCTTATTCTTCTTTTCTCTCTATGTTTTCATAAACTTTCTTTGCTTGGAATGTTAAAACCAGGGATTGCTATGGAAAGGTACAGCAGTAAGCAAACAATATATGAATGTTATTTTTTTGTATTTCTTGGTAACAATAAACATAAGCTAATAAAGAAATTGGTTGTTACAAGCAATTTCTTCATTTTCAACAATATTTTCTCACACAACATAAAACAGTTTTGCAGTTACTTCAAAACTTCTCTCCCATGAGAAATAAGGCAATAAATTGACATGGCACAGAGGAGATATTATTATGACCATTATATCTGAACAATTAGGTGTAACCATTTCTATGTACTGTTCACTATCAATCCTGATTTCAGTTGATATAAATACAACATATTCCTCTTGACCAATGCCAATATCATGTTATATAATACAATTAATACTCAATACTATTACAGCAGAATTATGGCTTTTTTTAAACTTTGACCTTGAAAGATGACCTTACAACTGCATAAGCACTTTGAATGATAATTATATGACTCATGTCTGCATGCAAGAATATCTTGTAATACAAGCTAATGACTAGAAAGAAAATTTCGACATTTTCAAATCAAGTTTTTTTTACAATAAAGATACAAGTGTAACCTTTTTCTAGCACAATAGATGTTTTTGAAACACAAGTGCCCCTGTAAAAACAATTCTTTAACCCTTTCTCTAACAAGACCTAGCTTTTCACATTCCTAATGAAAGGCTTGGAAAAACACTGAGTCAAAATGAGACAAGAGCCGTCACAGACGGATTATGCTCCCCGAATAAGTGTTTGTCACAAAATAAAAACTATCATACATTAAGCCCCCTTTTCCCATGACGGATTTTTTGTACACACTTTATTTATAGAATATGGTCTAGAACATTAAATTCTGCCCATTGGATGAAGAGAAATTAGAGAAAATCTAATTTTTACATTAAGGCCCCTTTTTCCATGACGCAGCCTCAAATTAAGAAACCGAGAACCAGGTCCCTAGGGATTATCCAAGGGAGTTCACATGTGAAGTTTCATTGAATTTGGTCCAAGGGTTGCTGAGATATGGCTGTGGACGGACAGACGGACGGACACACGGACAGACGGACGGACAGCATGGCGACTATATGCTCCCCTGAAATTTTTTCGGGGAGCATAAAAATGCCGTTAATCACATTCTCCTTAAGTGTAAATACATGTATTTTCTGTGCTTTATCATACACAGAACTTATCTTATAAACATCCATTTTGTCATCAGCAGCAGCTTTCAAATTGGACCATTCCAAAATTTAGTTGTTTGGGAAAGGGTTACATGACCTTGATATCTGACCTTGACAAACGACCTTGATCTCGGTACCATATGGACAGTTTTGTCACAAAGAATACAGAAGTAAAATGAGAAAGCCCTATCACTCACTATTAACCCTTTCCCAAACGACAAAAATTCAGGATGGTCCAATTTGAAAGTTGCTGCAGACGACAAAATGGACATTGAAAGAGAAATGATTTTTGTGCAATATAGTTAAGAAAATATTAGGACAAAAGGAGAAACTGCTGATTATCAGCAGTTTCTTCTATTGTTTCAATGTTTTCCCAAGCATTTTCTATTAGGGACGTCAAAACCAGGTCTTGTTTGGGAATGGGTTAACATGTAACAGTCATTGTTTAAGCATTTTGTGGTCTAAAAGAGAAATAGTCAGAGAGTATTACGAGGCAAATAAATATATATGCCCCAATATATTCCTTGGGAGTAGAGGGGCATAAAATATTAAGTCCTACTATGACCATTTCCATTTGTTTTCTGGCATGTATTTTTTTATGAACATTTAAAACTTTTGATATTGGCAGATCATTGAGTCAATGCAAAACTGTCTCACACTCAATGAATCCAACAAATCTTTATTTACTGACAACATTTTTTCATTGAATTTCAACATGCATACATGTATTGACAACAAGAGCTTCGCAGAAAGGCGCTTATACGCTTGAGAGGGGCTTGTCAGTAAAAAATGGCCATTTTTTCAATTCAAGGGCAGATAATTCAAACATGAAAAGTCATCAAAATTTTGTTTGCACAACAAGACACCATAGAGATTCATTGTGGCTACTTTGATTAAATTCTGGTTGAAACTGTAGAAGTAGCGCACAGGAGAAAATGGGCATTTTTGAGAAAATGGGCATTTCTCCTTCAATTCAAGGGCAGATAATTCAAGAACAGTTATCTAAATTCCGTACGCGGTGTGCACAACTAGACCCCATGGAGATTCATTGTGGCAAGTTTGATCAAATTCTGATCAAAACTGTAGGAGGAGTTGCGCACAAAAGAAAATGGGCATTTTTTTAATTCAAGGGCAGATAATTCAAGAACGAAAAGAGTTATCTGAATTTCGTAAGCCTGGTGCACAACTAGACACCATGGAAATTTATTGTAGCAAGTTTGATCTAATTCCGATCAAAACTGTAGGAGGAGTTGCCCACACAAGAAATTGCTAACAGACGGACAGACAGACGGACGGACGAGCGGGGCCATAACATAACACGACCCTTCGGGCGTATAAAAAGTACCCCTTGAAGAATTCGGTCAATGTAATCCTTCAGATGAGTGCACATATTTGCAACCAAAGTTAGACAATACATCCTGTTTTTGTATCATTCAATCAATTGTTTATATACAAAATATTTTCAAACCCTTAACCAATCAATATCAAATAGTAAGTAAAATGTCTATTTGGCTTAAAAATATCAAAGTAGATTGCCAGCAAAAATAATGCTCTTTTCATAGTCACTTTTTGTCCCTACCCAAACAAGACTTGGATTTAATGTCCCTTATAGTAAGGCTTGAGAAAAACATTGAGGAAAAGGAAAAAATATGATAATTTTCTCCTTTTGCCTCAATATTTTCTATGCTATTTTGTGCATGAATACTATCGTTACTAACATCTGTTTAATTATGCAGCTTTTTAAATTGCAAAATTAAATAAAATTTTGTTGTTTGGGAAAGGTTAAAATGAGTAATTTGTGTGAGACTGTTGCAAGTGCTTACAGTTTCACATGCACTTACAGTCGACACTCATTATGTCGACATCGGATAAGTCGAATTATCGCTTAAGTCGAAATTCAAATCTGGTCCCGTCCTCATCAATGGACAGAACTTTTTTTCAAACAAAACTAGAATATCACTGAAAGTGATCATACCCCCCAAAAGCGCAGTTTGTGTGCATTTTGAGAAGTTGATTTCATTTGAACTGAGAGCTGTTCAATTGGGAATAGAGCTAACAAAAAATCAACAGACCAAACAACACATATCAATGTTGCAAAAAAATACCAATTTTCAACAAAAGGACAGCTCATTTAACAATCCCCAAGCCCTGCCCTGCCATGCTGATATTTTTCAATAAACCAAAAATTCAAAACCATGTATTGAAGACAGTCAATCAAGGTACATTCCTGTAAGATTTGGTTCAAATTTACCGTATAATTGCTTTTTTAAAGAATTTTCTCATGATTTCGTTAAGTCTGTTAAGCCCTGCCCTGCCATTACCACATTTTTTGCAAATCAAAAATACACGAACAAATTTTGAAATAAGTCACCAAATGAACATTCCTGCCAATTTTGGTAACAAAACACTGATTGAAAAATTCACGATCAAGTTTTGAAAAGAGTCACCCAAGGAACATTCCTGCCAAGTTTAGTAAGAATTGACTTAGTGGTTAAGAAGATTTTTGAAGAATTATCTGTCAATTTCTCGAAGTCGGATTAGCCCCGCCCTGCCACACCCACATTTTTTGACAATCAAAAATTCATAAACATACGTTTAATACAATCACTCAAGGGACATTAGTGCCAACTTTAGTTCAAAATGGTCCAATAATTGATTTTTAAAGATTTTTCACATGATTTCTCTAAGTCCGATAAGCCCTGCCCTGCCAAGCCCACAATTTTTGACAAATCAAAAATTCACGAACAAGTTTTGAAAAGGGTCACCCAAGGAACATTCTTGCCAAGTCTAGTAAGAATTGGCCCAGTGGTCAAGGAGGAGAAAATTTTTGAAGAATTATCTAACAATTTCTCGAAGTCAGATAAGCCCCGCCCTGCCACGCCCACATTTTTTGGCGAATGAAAAAATCATGAATATACATTGAATACAATCACTCAAAGGTCATTCCTGTCAAGTTTGCTTCAAATTGGCCAAATGATTGATTTTTAAAGATTTTTCACATGATTTCTCTAAGTCTGACAAGCCCCGTCCTGCTACGCCCACAATTTTTGACAAATCAAAAATTCACGAACAATTTTGAAAATAGTCACCCAAGGAACATTCCTGCCAAGTTTAGTAAGAATTGGCCCAGTGGTTAAGGAGGAGAAGATTTTTGAAGAATTATCTAACGATTTCTCGAAGTCGGATAAGCCCCGCCCTGCCACGCCCACATTTTTTGGCGAATGAAAAAATCATGAGCATACATTGAATACAATCACTAAAGGGTCATTCCTGTCAAGTTTGGTTCAAATTGGCCTAATAATTGATTTTTAAAGATTTTTCACATGATTTCTCTAAGTCCGATAAGCCCCGCCCTGCCAAGCCCACAATTTTTGACAAATCAAAAATTCACGAACAAATTTTGAAAAGGGTTACCCAAGGAACATTCCAGCCAAGTTTAGTAAGAATTGGCCCAGTGGTTAAGGAGAAGATTTTTGAAGAATTATCTAACGATTTCTCGAAGTCGGATAAGCCCCGCCCTGCCACGCCCACTTTTTTTGGTAAATGAAAAAATTATGAACATACATTGAAAACAACTTCTCAAAGGTCATTCCTGTCAAGTTTGGTTCAAATTGGCCAAATAATTGATTTTTAAAGATTTTTCACATGATTTCTCTAAGTCCGATAAGCCCCGCCCTGCCACGCCCACAATTTTTGACAAATCAAAAATTCACGAACAAATTTTGAAAAGGGTCACCCAAGGAACATTCTTGCCAAGTTTAGTAAGAATTGGCCCAGTAGTTAAGGAGGAGAAGATTTTTGAAGAATCATCGAACGATTTCTCGAAGTCGGATAAGCCCCGCCCTGCCAAGCCCACATTTTTGGCAAATAAAAATACCATGAGCATACATTGAATACAAGCACTCAAGGGTCATTCCTGTCAAGTTTGGTTCAAATTGGCTTAATAATTGATTTTTAAAGATTTTTCACATGATTTCTCTAAGTCCGATAAGCCCTGCCCTACCACAATTTTTGAAAAATCAAAAATTCACGAACAAGTTTTAAAAAGGGTCACCAAAGGAACATTCCTGCCAAGTTTAGTAAGAGTTGGCCCAGTGGTTAAGGAGGAGAAGATTTTTGAAGAATTATCTAACGATTTCTCGAAGTTGGATAAGCCCCGCCCTGCCACGCCCATATTTTTTGACGAATGAAAAAATCATGAGCATACATTGAATACAATCACTCAAGAGTCATTCCTGCCAAGTTTGGTTCAAATTGGCCTGATAATTGATTTTTTAAGATTTTTCACATGATTTCTCTAAGTCCGATAAGCCCCGCCCTGCCACGCCCACAATTTTTGACAAATCAAAAATTCACGAACAAGTTTTGAAAAGGGATACTAAAGGAACATTCCTGCCAAGTTTAATAAGAATTGGCCCAGTGGTTAAGGAGGAGAAGATTTTTGAAGAATTATCTAACGATTTCTCGAAGTCGGATAAGCCCCGCCCTGCCACACCCACATTTTTGGCAAATAAAAATATCATGAGCATACATTGAATACAAGCACTCAAGGGTCATTCCTGTCAAGTTTGGTTCAAATTGGCTTTATAATTGATTTTTTAAGATTTTTCACATGATTTCTCTAAGTCCAATAAGCCCCGCCCTGCCACGCCCACAATTTTTGACAAATCAAAAATTCACGAACAAGTTTTGAAAAGGGTCACCAAAGGAACATTCCTGCCAAGTTTAGTAAGAATTGGCCCAGTGGTTAAGGAGGAGAAAATTTTTGAAGAATTATCTAACGATTTCTCGAAGTCGGATAAGCCCCGCCCTGCCACGCCCACATTTTTTGGCGAATGAAAAAATCATGTGCATACATTGAAAACAAGCATTCAAGGGTCATTCCTGTCAAGTTTGGTTCAAATTGGCCTAATAATTGATTTTTAAAGATTTTTCACATGATTTCTCTAAGTCCGATAAGCCCCGCCCTGCCACGCCCACAATTTTTGACAAATCAAAAATTCACGAACAAGTTTTGAAAAGGGTCACCAAAGGAACATTCCTGCTAAGTTTGGTAAGAATTGGCCCAGTGGTTAGGGAGGAGAAGATTTTTGAAGAATTATCTAACGATTTCTCGAAGTCGGATAAGCCCCGCCCTGCCACGCCCATATTTTTTGACGAATGAAAAAACCATGAGCATACATTGAATACAATCACTCAAGAGTCATTCCTGCCAAGTTTGGTTCAAATTGGCTTGATAATTGATTTTTAAAGATTTTTCACATGATTTCTCTAAGTCCGATAAGCCCCGCCCTGCCACGCCCACAATTTTTGACGAATCAAAATTTCACGAACAAGTTTTGAAAAGGGTCACCCAAGGAACATTCCTGCCAAGTTTGAAAAGAATCTGACCAATGGTTGAGGAGGAGAAGATTTTTGAAGAAAAACCAACAGACAGACAGACAGACAGACCAACAGACAGACAGACCAACAGACAGACAGACAGACAGACAAGCTGACTCCTATATACCCCCCAAATTGAATTTGGGGGGTATAATAATTTCAAAGTGAATATAGCCATTGGAATATAGTAGGAAAAGGATAGAAATTGCTCAAAAGGAGCAATTTCTTTCCTTTTCCTACTATATTTCAATAATAATCGTAAATGATTAGTTTCACAAACGGTCAAATATCAACTTTATCGAAGCCGAACAAAATCGGATGAGTTGAACTCCGGATATGTCGAGGTATTTTGATGGCCCCTCCGACTTCGACACAACGAGTGTCGACTGTATATCAGTTTTGCACAAACGCCCTTCATTTACTCACAAAATATATAGTAGGCAGATAATCATCTCTTGAGTTTAAGAATTGATTTACAGATGGCAAAATTTTAGACTGGTCTAAATTTAAAGATGTTGCAGACAACAATTTCAGGTGTATGAAATTTCTTGGTCTTTCTGGATAGAAAACATTGTGCAAAATGAAGAATTGCTTATTACAAACAGCTTCTTCATTTTCCACACTGTTTTCCAAAGCCTTTAACCTGTGTAGGCATCATAAAGTGTCAATATGTGAGAATAGGTTTACTCAAAAGATTTCTAAACTACAAAATGGTGATGATTAGCATTTCTTTCTCTTTCAATGTTTCTAACCTCTTAACCCTTGTCCAAATGACACAATTTTAGAGAAATAGAAAATGTATACATCATGGAAAAGAAAATATTGAAAGAAAAAAAGAAATTGCTGATAATCAGCAAATTCATATTTCTCTCAATGTTTTCCCATACTATTTCTACCAGGGAAAACAAAAATCAAGCATGTTTGGGAGAGTAAAATAATATTTTCATGTTTTTGATAACATTTCTTTTGTAATCTGCAACTCTTATATATCTAAGTTGAAGTTATCAGCAACTTTTTCTCAACTTTTTTTTAAGAAATAAATAATTTAAGACATGTACATTTTCATTATTTTAGATACTAGAACTTAACAATTCATTGAATGTAGATTAGTAGCAGTCTAATCTTGGTTACGCTATCACTGTAATGTTATAGGTGCTGTGTCATATCATACGGGGACTTATTTAAAATTACGTCTATCAACCAGTAAGCATTTGCTGAGTGTTTATTGTTTTATATAAAGTTTTCTTCTACAGCTGAATGATCATTAAAACAGAAAGAGTAGTACTTACTAAATGTAAAAGCTTTTCACCTGATAACACTCTCATATTGCACAAGCTTACCAAGTTTTATATCCAAGTACTTTTGATAAGCCCTTTTTTGATATGATACAACACATATAACATTTATTTGAACTTTCGGAAAAGATCCTTAACCAGATCAGCACAAATCAAGATTTCTTGACAAATCCTGACATTGGAGGCGGTCCCATGTTCATGCTAACTGGTGGTTGGTTCACAGAGAAAGGGGGAGGTCCAGAGGGTGGAGCTATACTTGAATTAGCCACACCCTGCATTGGTATGTTTGTATTATAATAGGGAGATTGTCCTAGATTTGCACCTGATTGAGGGGGCACTGGGGGTCCCATGTTTAGTCCAGGGTTATACCCTTGTGAGGGGACATAAGGGGACTGTGTCTGGGTCGTTGTGATTGGTTGAGACCCGTACATGGGCGTTGACATGGCTGTTGGAGGTGGACCTGCTTTAGGAGGAGGCTGGAATGCCCGTTGTTGTTGTTGTTGTTGTCCGTCCAGCCCTGGTATTGTTGGATAAAGTCCATACAAGGAATAAATCTCTTTAAGCACCAATAACACTGTGTCTTCTGATGTCCTACAATATAAAACAAGGTACACATTATTCTGTCTTGTGTTCAAATCACAGAAAATATTGATGGAAAACCGATAAAATTGCAGGAATATTGGCATTTTCTTCTGTCATGCCAGTGGTTTCCTATGCTTTTCCTGTTGAGGCATCATAACAGTTAAACCTGATCTTATTTTGGAAATGCTTAATATTATTGTAAACCATTTTGAAAATTTAACAAGAGCTGTCCGAAGACCGTGCGCTCGACTTTCTAAGTTGCTTAGTATAAAGGGGCATAACTCCAAATATAGTGGAGCCAGGGTCATGGGCCCTGGTAGTAAGGTAGAGGGTGTGATGGTGAATAAATATTCCAAGTTTGGGTTGAATCCCTTTGATAGTATGGAAGTTATTGATGTTTGAAAAAACTTAAACCTTTGTTGCAACGCCGACGCCTGGGTGACAGTATAAGCTCTCATTTTCTTCGAAAAGTCTAGCTAAAAATTCATATAAGCAAATTTTTATGTGGTCAACAGATACTTCTTCTACCATTGACTTCCAAAGGCGTGCAACCAGACATTCTTTGTTCAGAAAATCTATCAAGTCTTACCAATAACATCCGTGACTTGTTAGTGAGAACATGTAATCATTGAAACTTTCTATAGGCCGTTCTTGTAACTGATAGTCTACTCATTCTTACCAATAACATCCATGACTAGTTAGTGAGAACATGTAATCATTGAAACTTTCTATAGGCCGTTCTTGTAACTGATAGTCT
This sequence comes from Fragum sueziense, assembly GCA_963680895.1. Taxonomy (NCBI): domain Eukaryota; kingdom Metazoa; phylum Mollusca; class Bivalvia; order Cardiida; family Cardiidae; genus Fragum; species Fragum sueziense. The sequence continues at coordinate 3,210,550 of OY804601.1, read as the reverse complement.
ACTCATTCTTACCAATAACATCCATGACTAGTTAGTGAGAACATGTAATCATTGAAACTTTCTATAGGCCGTTCTTGTAACTGATAGTCTACTCATTCTTACCAATAACATCCATGACTAGTTAGTGAGAACATGTAATCATTGAAACTTTCTATAGGCCGTTCTTGTAACTGATAGTCTACTCATTCTTACCAATAACATCCGTGACTTGTTAGTGAGAACATGTAATCATTGAAACTTTCTATAGGCCGTTCTTGTAACTGATAGTCTACTCATTCTTACCAATAACATCCATGACTAGTTAGTGAGAACATGTAATCATTGAAACTTTCTATAGGCCGTTCTTGTAACTGATAGTCTACTCATTCTTACCAATAACATCCGTGACTAGTTAGTGAGAACATGTAATCATTGAAACTTTCTATAGGCCGTTCTTGTAACTGATAGTCTACTCATTCTTACCAATAACATCCGTGACTAGTTAGTGAGAACATGTAATCATTGAAACTTTCTATAGGCCGTTCTTGTAACTGATAGTCTACTCATTCTTACCAATAACATCCATGACTAGTTAGTGAGAACATGTAATCATTGAAACTTTCTATAGGCCGTTCTTGTAACTGATAGTCTACTCATTCTTACCAATAACATCCGTGACTAGTTAGTGAGAACATGTAATCATTGAAACTTTCTATAGGCCGTTCTTGTAACTGATAGTCTACTCATTCTTACCAATAACATCCGTGACTAGTTAGTGAGAACATGTAATCATTGAAACTTTCTATAGGCCGTTCTTGTAACTGATAGTCTACTCATTCTTACCAATAACATCCATGACTAGTTAGTGAGAACATGTAATCATTGAAACTTTCTATAGGCCGTTCTTGTAACTGATAGTCTACTCATTCTTACCAATAACATCCATGACTAGTTAGTGAGAACATGTAATCATTGAAACTTTCTATAGGCCGTTCTTGTAACTGATAGTCTACTCATTCTTACCAATAACATCCATGACTAGTTAGTGAGAACATGTAATCATTGAAACTTTCTATAGGCCGTTCTTGTAACTGATAGTCTACTCATTCTTACCAATAACATCCGTGACTAGTTAGTGAGAACATGTAATCATTGAAACTTTCTATAGGCCGTTCTTGTAACTGATAGTCTACTCATTCTTACCAATAACATCCATGACTTGTTAGTGAGAACATGTAATCATTGAAACTTTCTATAGGCCGTTCTTGTAACTGATAGTCTACTCATTCTTACCAATAACATCCATGACTAGTTAGTGAGAACATGTAATCATTGAAACTTTCTATAGGCCGTTCTTGTAACTGATAGTCTACTCATTCTTACCAATAACATCCGTGACTAGTTAGTGAGAACATGTAATCATTGAAACTTTCTATAGGCCGTTCTTGTAACTGATAGTCTACTCATTCTTACCAATAACATCCATGACTAGTTAGTGAGAACATGTAATCATTGAAACTTTCTATAGGCCGTTCTTGTAACTGATAGTCTACTCATTCTTACCAATAACATCCATGACTTGTTAGTGAGAACATGTAATCATTGAAACTTTCTATAGGCCGTTCTTGTAACTGATAGTCTACTCATTCTTACCAATAACATCCATGACTAGTTAGTGAGAACATGTAATCATTGAAACTTTCTATAGGCCGTTCTTGTAACTGATAGTCTACTCATTCTTACCAATAACATCCGTGACTAGTTAGTGAGAACATGTAATCATTGAAACTTTCTATAGGCCGTTCTTGTAACTGATAGTCTACTCATTCTTACCAATAACATCCGTGACTAGTTAGTGAGAACATGTAATCATTGAAACTTTCTATAGGCCGTTCTTGTAACTGATAGTCTACTCATTCTTACCAATAACATCCGTGACTAGTTAGTGAGAACATGTAATCATTGAAACTTTCTATAGGCCGTTCTTGTAACTGATAGTCTACTCATTCTTACCAATAACATCCGTGACTTGTTAGTGAGAACATGTAATCATTGAAACTTTCTATAGGCCGTTCTTGTAACTGATAGTCTACTCATTCTTACCAATAACATCCATGACTAGTTAGTGAGAACATGTAATCATTGAAACTTTCTATAGGCCGTTCTTGTAACTGATAGTCTACTCATTCTTACCAATAACATCCATGACTAGTTAGTGAGAACATGTAATCATTGAAACTTTCTATAGGCCGTTCTTGTAACTGATAGTCTACTCATTCTTACCAATAACATCCATGACTAGTTAGTGAGAACATGTAATCATTGAAACTTTCTATAGGCCGTTCTTGTAACTGATAGTCTACTCATTCTTACCAATAACATCCATGACTAGTTAGTGAGAACATGTAATCATTGAAACTTTCTATAGGCCGTTCTTGTAACTGATAGTCTACTCATTCTTACCAATAACATCCGTGACTAGTTAGTGAGAACATGTAATCATTGAAACTTTCTATAGGCCGTTCTTGTAACTGATAGTCTACTCATTCTTACCAATAACATCCATGACTAGTTAGTGAGAACATGTAATCATTGAAACTTTCTATAGGCCGTTCTTGTAACTGATAGTCTACTCATTCTTACCAATAACATCCATGACTAGTTAGTGAGAACATGTAATCATTGAAACTTTCTATAGGCCGTTCTTGTAACTGATAGTCTACTCATTCTTACCAATAACATCCATGACTAGTTAGTGAGAACATGTAATCATTGAAACTTTCTATAGGCCGTTCTTGTAACTGATAGTCTACTCATTCTTACCAATAACATCCATGACTAGTTAGTGAGAACATGTAATCATTGAAACTTTCTATAGGCCGTTCTTGTAACTGATAGTCTACTCATTCTTACCAATAACATCCATGACTAGTTAGTGAGAACATGTAATCATTGAAACTTTCTATAGGCCGTTCTTGTAACTGATAGTCTACTCATTCTTACCAATAACATCCATGACTAGTTAGTGAGAACATGTAATCATTGAAACTTTCTATAGGCCGTTCTTGTAACTGATAGTCTACTCATTCTTACCAATAACATCCATGACTAGTTAGTGAGAACATGTAATCATTGAAACTTTCTATAGGCCGTTCTTGTAACTGATAGTCTACTCATTCTTACCAATAACATCCGTGACTAGTTAGTGAGAACATGTAATCATTGAAACTTTCTATAGGCCGTTCTTGTAACTGATAGTCTACTCATTCTTACCAATAACATCCATGACTTGTTAGTGAGAACATGTAATCATTGAAACTTTCTATAGGCCGTTCTTGTAACTGATAGTCTACTCATTCTTACCAATAACATCCGTGACTAGTTAGTGAGAACATGTAATCATTGAAACTTTCTATAGGCCGTTCTTGTAACTGATAGTCTACTCATTCTTACCAATAACATCCATGACTAGTTAGTGAGAACATGTAATCATTGAAACTTTCTATAGGCCGTTCTTGTAACTGATAGTCTACTCATTCTTACCAATAACATCCATGACTAGTTAGTGAGAACATGTAATCATTGAAACTTTCTATAGGCCGTTCTTGTAACTGATAGTCTACTCATTCTTACCAATAACATCCATGACTAGTTAGTGAGAACATGTAATCATTGAAACTTTCTATAGGCCGTTCTTGTAACTGATAGTCTACTCATTCTTACCAATAACATCCGTGACTAGTTAGTGAGAACATGTAATCATTGAAACTTTCTATAGGCCGTTCTTGTAACTGATAGTCTACTCATTCTTACCAATAACATCCATGACTTGTTAGTGAGAACATGTAATCATTGAAACTTTCTATAGGCCGTTCTTGTAACTGATAGTCTACTCATTCTTACCAATAACATCCGTGACTAGTTAGTGAGAACATGTAATCATTGAAACTTTCTATAGGCCGTTCTTGTAACTGATAGTCTACTCATTCTTACCAATAACATCCATGACTAGTTAGTGAGAACATGTAATCATTGAAACTTTCTATAGGCCGTTCTTGTAACTGATAGTCTACTCATTCTTACCAATAACATTCATGACTAGTTAGTGAGAACATGTAATCATTGAAACTTTCTATAGGCCGTTCTTGTAACTGATAGTCTACTCATTCTTACCAATAACATCCATGACTAGTTAGTGAGAACATGTAATCATTGAAACTTTCTATAGGCCGTTCTTGTAACTGATAGTCTACTCATTCTTACCAATAACATCCATGACTAGTTAGTGAGAACATGTAATCATTGAAACTTTCTATAGGCCGTTCTTGTAACTGATAGTCTACTCATTCTTACCAATAACATCCGTGACTAGTTAGTGAGAACATGTAATCATTGAAACTTTCTATAGGCCGTTCTTGTAACTGATAGTCTACTCATTCTTACCAATAACATCCATGACTAGTTAGTGAGAACATGTAATCATTGAAACTTTCTATAGGCCGTTCTTGTAACTGATAGTCTACTCATTCTTACCAATAACATCCGTGACTTGTTAGTGAGAACATGTAATCATTGAAACTTTCTATAGGCCGTTCTTGTAACTGATAGTCTACTCATTCTTACCAATAACATCCGTGACTAGTTAGTGAGAACATGTAATCATTGAAACTTTCTATAGGCCGTTCTTGTAACTGATAGTCTACTCATTCTTACCAATAACATCCATGACTTGTTAGTGAGAACATGTAATCATTGAAACTTTCTATAGGCCGTTCTTGTAACTGATAGTCTACTCATTCTTACCAATAACATCCGTGACTAGTTAGTGAGAACATGTAATCATTGAAACTTTCTATAGGCCGTTCTTGTAACTGATAGTCTACTCATTCTTACCAATAACATCCGTGACTTGTTAGTGAGAACATGTAATCATTGAAACTTTCTATAGGCCGTTCTTGTAACTGATAGTCTACTCATTCTTACCAATAACATCCGTGACTAGTTAGTGAGAACATGTAATCATTGAAACTTTCTATAGGCCGTTCTTGTAACTGATAGTCTACTCATTCTTACCAATAACATCCATGACTAGTTAGTGAGAACATGTAATCATTGAAACTTTCTATAGGCCGTTCTTGTAACTGATAGTCTACTCATTCTTACCAATAACATCCATGACTAGTTAGTGAGAACATGTAATCATTGAAACTTTCTATAGGCCGTTCTTGTAACTGATAGTCTACTCATTCTTACCAATAACATCCATGACTAGTTAGTGAGAACATGTAATCATTGAAACTTTCTATAGGCCGTTCTTGTAACTGATAGTCTACTCATTCTTACCAATAACATCCATGACTTGTTAGTGAGAACATGTAATCATTGAAACTTTCTATAGGCCGTTCTTGTAACTGATAGTCTACTCATTCTTACCAATAACATCCATGACTAGTTAGTGAGAACATGTAATCATTGAAACTTTCTATAGGCCGTTCTTGTAACTGATAGTCTACTCATTCTTACCAATAACATCCATGACTAGTTAGTGAGAACATGTAATCATTGAAACTTTCTATAGGCCGTTCTTGTAACTGATAGTCTACTCATTCTTACCAATAACATCCATGACTAGTTAGTGAGAACATGTAATCATTGAAACTTTCTATAGGCCGTTCTTGTAACTGATAGTCTACTCATTCTTACCAATAACATCCATGACTAGTTAGTGAGAACATGTAATCATTGAAACTTTCTATAGGCCGTTCTTGTAACTGATAGTCTACTCATTCTTACCAATAACATCCATGACTAGTTAGTGAGAACATGTAATCATTGAAACTTTCTATAGGCCGTTCTTGTAACTGATAGTCTACTCATTCTTACCAATAACATCCGTGACTAGTTAGTGAGAACATGTAATCATTGAAACTTTCTATAGGCCGTTCTTGTAACTGATAGTCTACTCGTCGACCCTCGTTTAGTTGACCCATATAGATATCTTCTACATTAGATGTTATTGCTGCAAATAGATAGTACATGTACACCTAATAAATAATTTCATAGACTATTTTTTTTATCAATAACCCAGTAAACATTAGCCATAATGAAAATAAATACCAAGTTTGAAATACTTCATTCACCTTAAAAATAAATAAAGCTTTTTTGAAAACATGCCCTACAAAAGATGTTATTTATCCAACCTGAACACCCAATTTACTTTTTCAGAAGCATTATCTTGATATTTAACCTTGACTAGTTCAGTGTCAATTAATCCAGTAACTTACATGCTGTATCAGATCTTTCATCGTCTTCCATTTGTTGAACAACCTGCGACATCTCGCTCTCAACCTGCTGCGCGATCGACTCGTCCGACTGATGGGCGCGCGCAAAACTGTTCAGGGAGTTCCATGTTGATCGTATAGAGTGCATTATCCTCTGCTTAATGTCGGAACCAAACTTGGCTAAATTCTCTCGTAATTCTGAGATGATAAATGGTTGATATTACTACTTACTAGAACTGTTGTTTAAAGCTAAACTAGATTACATGTATTTGAAATGGAAAAGTTATGTTGAGCTTGCAAATGTTGGCACACAATTGAAAGGGATTTTAGTATTAACATAGGAAATAAATACATAATTATGGTTCAAGTGGCATAGTCACAGTAACGATATAAAACATTGTTAAAGGATATTCAAGAATCTTACCAAGATGGAATCGTTTCCTTCCTTTATGATGTTGCATCAACACAGGCTTAACATTGTTAGACGAGGGGTTAATAAGGGGCTCCAATCTGTAGGCTACAGGATCATACTGCAATGAGAAATAAAAAAAGTATTGACTCTTTCTCAAACAAGATCAAGACTTGAATATGCCTAAGAAAACATGCAGACAAAAGAAGACAAGAGCCGTCAGAGACGGGTTATCCTCCCCGAATAAGTGTTTGTCACAAAATAAAAGCTATCATACATTAAGCCCCCTTTTCCCATGACAGCTTTTTTGTACACATATTATTTATAGAATATGGTGTAGAACATCCAATTTACTACAAAAGTACAAAATTTCATTAAATTCTGCCCATTAGATGAAGAGTAATTAGAGAAAAACTAATTTTTACACTAAGGCCCCTTTTTCCATGACGCAGCCTCAAAATAAGAAACGGAGAAAAAGGTCCCTAGGTATTATCCAAGGGAGTTCACATGTGAAGTTTCATTGAATTTGGTCCAAGGGTTGCTGAGATCTGGCTGTGGACGGACGGACACACGGACGGACGGACAGACGGACGGACGGACAGCATGGCGACTATATGCTCCCCCGAAATTTTTTCGGGGAGCATAAAAATACTGATAATCATCATTTTCTCTCCGCTACTTCTTTCACAAAGACAGCTTTAGAAATCTCAGCAAAAAAAGAAAATGCTGATAACCATCATTTTTTTCTTTTCTTTCAACACTCTAAAGGCTATGAAATGCATGTAGTCGTTGTAAATGCAAAACCTCACATCTCGTTTTTGGAAAATTTTAGAGGGGTAGAAAAAGAATTTAATATTCCAAAACTGAAGGATTTTACTTGAAATTCAGCCATATTGTTCACAAATAATTTGTCTTTGATATTGATTAGTGAAAATATCCAAAAACCTGTGTGAGTTGTTTTAACTTGGCATACATGTCTGTATTTTGAAATTGCAGAAATCGACATACGAGGTTTTGCATTTACACCGACGATATGGTTTAAATATCATTGATTTTATCCAGCGTATCAACTTTGAATTTGAATCAACATAAAATGTTGTTGTTGTTCGAGAAAGGTTCAAAATACAGATTCAAAGTTAACCTTGTCAATCAGGGGTCAAATTTCACTTTTTTGCCACTTGCTAATTTAAGCAAGTGCTTATATTTGTAAATTACTAAATTTGAAAGTCTACTTGCTTTTTGAAGTTTGAGAAGTGTTAAAGAACATTTACTTGATCATAAAATACTAAATAGATCTTAACAATGCGAAAGAAAAAAATGCTGATTATGTGCTGATTTTCTCCCTTCTCCTTAATGATTTTCAAAGCTTTTGGTTATTTCTAAACTTGCTAAGATTTAGCAAGTTACTGTTTTTTCAACATGCATTTTCAAATTTTCACTTGCATTTAGCGAATTAGCAAGTGCTAAATTTGAACCCTGTCAATGCTGAACAAGATCAGATCTAAAGGTAATACTTACCGGATGAAAGATGTTGAAGTATTTCGGGCACGCTGGAAGTCTGAAGTCTTCTCCTATTTCCTCAATGCCTCTCGCAGACAGAAACAGTCCCACAGGTGAGCCAAATCCGAAACAACAGACAGTTTTAAAGTTAAGCTGTGGGTACCTGACCTGTGGCTGGCCGGTCCCTCCTGTACCCACAATAAAGTTGACTGTCAGACTACTGGATGAGGATGCTGGTCTGTAAATACAGCACAAATACACATTAAGAAATTAAGGTAGAAGATGATGAAAGCATTCTTTCAAGGAATCTAATTAAAAGTGAAGGCAAATTAAAGCTTATCTTTTTATATTGACCAAACATGCACAAAAATTGATCCTACAGAATATTCCTGAATGTGTTGAAAATGAATTAAATGAACCCCATAAGGCTTTTAGGAAATTATAAATTACTTACAAGTCGCCATTAGTTAAAGCTTGTTGTTGTTCTTGTTGTTTTACAGCCAACTCGGCTGCCAGTTTTTCTCTCATCTGTCTATCTTCCTCCTGTTTCTTCCTTCTTTCTTCCATTAATTTTTGTTTGTCCTGTACAATACACAATACATTTGAGCCAGGATCTGGAAAAAGGTCCCTTATAACATTTTTAAAAAAATGAGTTTCAAGTTCAGCCTGTTATCAAATGCAGTCCAATATGCATCCATGCTGCTCTATTTAACCCTTTCCAAAACGACAAAAATTTGGGGTGGTCCAAATTCAAAGCTGCTACAGACGACAAAATAGATGTTGAAAAAGATTGAAATTGTGCAAATTGTAGCACAGAAAATATTGAGGCAAAAGGAGAAACTGATGGTTATCAGCAGTTTCTTCTTTTGTCTCAATGTTTTCCCTAGCCTTTTCTATTAGGGACGTGAAAACCAGGAAAGGGTTAAGCTACTACAAGTCACAATGAAGCTATTAGAGAACAACATGGATCCTGATCAGACTGTGCGTATGCACAGGCTGATCTGGATCTATGTTGGGCTCAAAAGCCTTAAAGGACGTTTTTCCAGATCCTGGCTCATTTATACTGCTATTTTGTCAATATTTTCTTATGAAACATCATGATTGGAATTTTCCATCCCACTTTGCAGCAAAGATTTGAACATAGGAATCTCAGTTGGAAATCTAATCCAAAAGATTGGAGTAACAGGAGACAGGATTTTTTCTGTAACTCTAATGTTTGTGTATGAATTGAAATTAACCCTTTCCCAAACAAGACCTGGTTTTGACGTCCCTAATAGAAAAGGCTAGGGAAAACATTGAAACAAAAAAAGAAACTGCTGATAACCAGCAGTTTCTCCTTTCGTCTCAATATTTTCTAGGCCATATTTTACACAAATCTTATCTTTAACAACATCCTTTTTGTCATCTGTGGCAGTTTTTGAAGTGTTTTGTTCTTTGGGAAAGGGTTAATGAAATATATCATTATTTACATGATATCATATATAACAAATCACAAACTTGTCTAAGATTTTTCTTTAACGCTGTTTAAACACATATGTATTTTTCATTTATTGAGACAAAAGCTAGAAGCTTATTTCATTCTGCCTCGAGTCTGCTTCCTAGGGAATACACCAGTATTCGCACCGAATGTGTGGGCCAATGAGAATCCAAGCTCCACCTCTGCTACCATGGACCAAACTCACGGTGAATGATCACGTGATACAATATTTTCAGAAAATATTCAATAACTTTGTAAATACTGGGCCGGTTTGAATTCAGTTTGAAGCAGAGAATGTGGACAGACGTCACACATTAGATGGACATGGTTGATTTTTGAAAAATCAACTGATAAAAAAGTTATTGAAGATAAACCAAAATTTTGGTTTATCTTCAATAACTTTTTATCAGTTGAATTTTCAACAAGAGCTGTCCGAAGACAGCACGCTCGACTTTCTAAGTTGCTTAGTATAAAGGGGGGCATAACTCCAAATAGCGTGGTCCCAGGGTCATGGGCCCTGATAGTAAGGTAGAGGGTGTGATGGTGAATAAGTGTTCCAAGTTTGGGTTGAATCCCGTTGATAGTATGGAAGTTATTGATGTTTGAAAAAACTTTAACCTTTGTTGCAACACCGACGCCAACGCCGACGCCCGGGTGACAGTATAAGCTCTCATTTTCTTCGAAAAGTCGAGCTAAAAATCCAACACGTCCAGCTTATTCCTGGCATTTTTCCACCTTGTCTGCTTCAAACCGAATTCAAATTGGTCAAGTATTAAAAAAGATGTTGAAGATTATCGGAAATTCTGAGTCACATGATTATACACCGTGAAACTTGGAACCTCTTGATTGTAAATCTGAGGCTCTACCTCTCAACCACAGACACCACACAAGATATTATCAACTCTGTTTGTGGCATTTTACTACAAAGAAAGAAACATCAACACACAGACCTTTTTGGCTAACTCTTCTTTCAGAAGTCCTTGTAACTTTTTCCTTGGTCCCATTGGTAGTCCTAGATCCTTGAGATCAGACTCTTCACACATTATCTACAATGAGAGATATCACAGATAAGAGGGGGTTATGGCTTTTTGAAATGAAAATCATCATTAATAGTTGATCAAACCTTATGTTGCTGGTCCTAATTGTCAAGACGATTCAAATAAGGACTAGCAACATTGGGTTTTGATTTGAAATAACAAATTTAGAATGTCTTCACCCTCTCTTATCTGCTGCTCTGAGGTATGCATAGATACTAGTTTAGCCCTTTCCCAAACCGCAAAGAATTAGACAGTTGAAATGCCAATATGAAAGCTGATGCAAACCATTGGATATTAATAAAGAAAGGATTTCTGGAAAGTTGAAAACAATTTAAGCAAAAGGAGAAAATTCTGATTATCCATGTTTTCCACAGCATATTCTGTTACAGTATGTGTGTCAAAATGTGTCATTGTTTCACAAAGGGTTAACCCTTTCCCAAACAAGACCTGGTTTTGATGTCCCTAATAGAAAAGGTTTGGGAAAATATTGAAACAAAAGAAGAAACTGCTGATAACCAGCAGTTTCTCCTTTTGTCCGAATATTTTCTGTGTCATATTTTACACAAATCCTATCTTTGATAACATCCATTTTGTCATTGTGGCAATTTTAGAAGTGGATCACCCTAAAAATTTTGTTGTCTGGGAAAGGGTTAAGCAATCTTTCACTTCGCTTCATAAGAAGGAAGAGCTAGCCTACTCTAATCATCAGGGAGCATCCCAGTAACATTTAAATTGACCATTGACCTATGTTACCCCAAAGCAATAGGGCATCTCCTTCGGTCAAGGGTCACAACTGTGTAAAGTCTCAAGGTCCTAGGTCAAAAGATTCTCGAGTTAGAGCATGGACACGAATTTCAGACGAAGTCCAATTGTGACTTTGACCTTTGGCCTATGTGACCCAAAACTATTACGGCACTTTCTTGGGTCAAGGGCTAGAGCTGTTCAAAGTTTCATGATCCTAGGTCAAATGGTTATTGAGTTCAATCATGGAAATGAAAATGTCTACTGACAGACAGATAGACAGACATGGTAAAACCCATATACCCCACTCTAATTTGTAGGTGGGGGTATAATGAAAGGACAAAATACCTACTATATTTCATTCAAAATAGTACCTACCAGTATACCCCCCTCTAGTTTGTATCAATATCAGTATTTAACCCATTACTGCACAGTGACACCTTTTGACTCCCTCACAACAAAAGACTTGGGAAAACATTGTGGAAAATGAAGAAATTGCTTGTGACAAGCAATTTCTTCATTTTCCACAATGTTTTCTAATCCAAAATGGAAAGATTTTAACATTTCATCAACTTGAAATTGTTGTCTGCATCATCTTTGAAGTTGGACAAGTCTAAAATTTTGTCGTTTGGGAAAGGGTTAAAACAGTACCTACCAGTGACTCTACGTCCATCTGTTCATCCTCAAACAACTGTTTTTTATCCTGTAATCCCACTTTAGACAATAATTCCTCCAGAGTTACGGGACCTTCTCCCGAATCATCTACCTCCTCTACCTCTGGCTCCTGAAAAAAAAAAATACTTTTAAAATAAAGAATACATGCTATTGGGGACTACAAGCTAAGCTTCGAGGTAAAAAAACCCAACTTTTTCAGCAATATAACTATTCTCTCTACAATCATTTATAATATACTGATAAATAGAGAACACCAGCTTCTTTTTCACTTCAAGCAGAACAATTCATATTCTTCAGTCATTTTGGTTTTAACCCTTTCCCAAACAAGACTTGGTTTTGACGTCCTTAATAAAATAGGCTTGGAAAAACATTGAGGCAAAAGAAGAAACTGCTGATAACCAGCAGTTTCTCCTTTTGCCTCAATATTTTCTATGCGATATTTTACACAAATCCAATGGTTTTCAATGGTAATTGTCGTCTGCAGCAGCTTTCAAATTTGAGCATCCTGAAATTTTGTCGTTTGGGAAAGGGTTAAGATCCTTTCACAGTACATTTTTTTCCACACATAAGCATTTTAGCACATATGCGAGGTTAGACTGGTTATCAACTCCGAAACTGAATCCTGATAACCAGCCTAAGTTTGACCATGCCCTAAAAGGCTTCCACATTGAAAATGGTATCATACTGAACAAGAGCCGTCAGAGACGGACAATGCTCCCCGAATAAGGCATTGTCACAATAAATATATGCCATGCAGAGCTAATATAAAGCTAACAAATGTTAAGCCCCCTTTTTCCATGACATATTTTGTATACGCAAATTTTATATAGTTTATTGTCAAGGGCATCTGATTTGCTACCCAAATATGAAATTTCATCAAATTCTGACCATTAGACTAGGAGAAATTAGAGAAAAACTGTATTTAACCTTAAGTCCCCTTTTCCCATGACGAGGCCTCAAATCCAAAAACCGGGAAAAGTACATCAGCATTTTGTCATAGGGAGTTCACATGGTAAGTTTCATTTGATTTGGCCCAAGGGTTATGGAGATATCGCTTCGGACGGACGGACGGAATGACGGACGGACAGACGAAGTGGCGACTATATGCTCTCCCTTCGGGGAGCATAAAAACATAGCATGACATGGTCTGTTACTCTTTTATCACATTTAAGTATTCATTATTGTTATTCTATACAGAGTTTTGAGTAATTACCTGTTCTACAACAGGTGTTATGGTAGATTCTGGCTGACCGTTCACTTGTTCCTTCTGTACTGTTTCAGTATCTGTGTATTGTTCACCTTGATGTTGTAACAGGTCAAATAATATACATGAACCTGAAATTAAAGTTCAAAGAGCATCAACATCTGCCTCTGTCAAAAATAAATTCACATATTTGTGACCCGTCGCGCTAAAAGGGACCTTATCGGCTGTGTGAAAAATATCGACCCTAGTCAGTCTGCGCAGTCCGCGCAGCCAGGCTAGGGCTGACACTTTTCACTTGTTTGTAATTTTCTAAATCCAGAATGTTTTCCCTATCTTACTATATGTTCATTTTACGCATACAGGATCTGGTTGACCTGTGCTGAGTCTGACAAGTTTGTCAAAATTTGAATTTTTGGAGTTTGGATAAGGTCCCTTTTAGCGTGACGGGTCACATTTATACTTTTGATTGTTTACCAAATTAATCCATCCCAAAATAATGGCACTATTTCATGCCCTACTAGACAAAGGTTTTTACTTGTATGTTCTAAGCAAACATCTTCAAATTTGTACAACTTCTTAAAATTTAGCCATATGGTAATGGCTTAAGTTATATTTCAAATATAAATGAATCTTACCTAGACTGTGGCCAGCTACGGACACTCCACCCTTAAACCCAGGGTTTCTGGACAAAAACAAATCATACAATCTGTTCATCTCTTTACCCACAGTATCTGCTATACACTGAAATAACATTGGTATACAGGTACAGGGTGTTTCATAATATCTGTTACCATTACGAATAAATATAAATCATTGACTTTACATACAATATAGTTATGTTATACACCTTTTTAAAGGGCACATAATAAAGTTTTGTGTCAAACAAAAATTAATGGAAAATATTGACGTCGTGACGTCTTTTTTGACGTCGTCAAATTTGGCCAGTTTTTCAAAAATGGTGCTCTCCGTTGACGCATGGACGAAAGCTGTCAAACAGCTTGATCAATTATTTATCGATAACTGTCATCAGATTTATGAAAAAAATAATATCCTGATGATGAAAATTCAACATATATGCTTAGAGAAATCTGACTTTGTCAGAAAAGATAATTTCATTCTCACAATTTAGCAGTAAGGACGTCCTAAAATCCATCGGTATAACTGAACCCTTCTTTTTTGTGGACGAAAATTGTGAAGTTTAGACAACTTTGAATAGAGTTCACTATCTGCATGGAATAAAGTAGAAATATGATTTTGCATTAAGGCTTAAAGCTACAGACTTTAATACCCTTTGATTCTGGCTGGGTGTTGCGGCGCCCCCACTTCAAGAGAAAATATTGTGTGGCTTGAGAAAACATTTGGGACACAATAGATTTCGTACAGGTCAGATAAAGTGTGGCTTTCGCACTCCCAAGACCTCACTCCGCTTGAACTTCTTCTTTGATATATCTGAACGAGCATGTACGTATAACCATGTTGCAATATCCGTAAATGCATTTAAATAGCATCTCATTGTGAAAACAGAATATTCCAATGGACACGTGCAATTCGGTCATTACAAACATTAAGAAACAGGTTGACGTCGTTTTGCAACATGGATAACGTCATCTAGAATGCTTTGTCAAAAAGCTGTACTTTTTAATGGGACTGAATTGGTATCAATCCTGAACGCAAATATAATATTGTTATATGTCAAATAAAACTTTATTATGTCTATTTCCGCAATGTACATTTCATTTAAATTTACATTTCTTGGTTAAAATATACTTAAGATTCGAAATGGTAACACATATTATGAAACACCCTGTACAAACTATTTGTATTTACATAATGTTTCCATCTAAATGCTTTCTCAAATGAGGCCTTCTTTTGATGTCACTCAAAGTCAAGCTTCAAGGTTAGTCTTGCCATTTCCAAAGTTAGAACACAGGCAACTCTTTTCACTCATAAGCATTTTGTTTTTTATTTAATTGCTTTAAAATTGCATTAAAACAAGATGTTTGGTAAAGAAAGTTTGTGAGAGTGTTGTAAATATTTTACCTGACAGTATGTTGGACTGGTATAAAACAAAACATCCATTAAAGTATCATTCACAAAGTTCCTCAACTTGGCTGTACTGGGTAAGGTTATGGCTTTTAATCTCCTGTAATACAGACAAAATGGTTTGAACTTCATGGGGTCAGTCTTGAAGGAATACTGTAGGACTGTATCAATACAATTTAATGGCCACATCAAACTTGTTATCAAAAGCTGTGTTTTCATGTAACACAAGAGATGTTTGTAAAACATATATGCCCCCTCAAGGGCCTACATTTGATGTAGGTCAAAGTCCAAGGTCAAGTTAACAAGGTCATGGTCAAATATGAAAGGTCTTGGTAGGAGGTGTCTATGTGTGAAATATCAAATCTGTATATGTAAAAGTAAAATGAAACATAGGCCAGGTTAAAGTTTTTAAAAGTAGGCCAAATGCCAAGGTTAAGGTCATGGTCAAATGTGAAAGGTCTTGGTTGGAGTTGTCCATGTAAGAAATATCAAGGCTGTAGGTGTAAAAGGACATGATATATATGCCTGGTTTCAGTCTTTTTAAAGGTAGGTCAAACTCCAAGGTCAAGGTTGCAATATTCAAGGTCATGGTCAAATGTGAAAGGTCTTGGTAGGAGGTGTCTATGTGTGAAATATCAAGGCTGTAGGTGTAATAGGACATAAGATAAAGGCTAGGTTAAGAATTTCAAAAAGTATGTAAAAATCAAAGGTCAAGGTCACATGGGCCAAGGTCATGGTCAAATGTCAAAGGTCTTGGTAGGAGGTGTCCATGTGTAAAATATTGAGACTGTATAAGTAACAGGACATGAGATATAGGCATAGTTTAATTTTTTTAAAACTAGGTCAAACTTCAAGGTCAAGGTCCAAGGTCATGGTCAAAAGTGAAATATCTTGGTTGGAAGTGACCATGTGTGAAATATCAAGGCTGTATATGTAAAATGACATGAAATATAGGCCAGGTTAATGTATTATTAAAGTAGGTCAAACACCAAGGTAAAGGTCACAAGGTCCAAGGTCATGGTCAAATGTGAAAGGTCTTGGTCGTAGGTGTCCATGTGTCAAATATCAAGGCTGTATGTGTAAAATGACATGATATATCGGCTAGGTTAAAGTTTTTTTTTTAAGTAGGTCAAAGTCCAAGGTCAAGGTCACAAGGTCCGAGGTCATGGTCAAATGTGAAAGGTCTTGGTAGGATGTGTCCATGTGAGAAATATCAAGGCTGTATGTGTAATAGCACATGAGATATAGGCCCAGTTTAAAGGGGGAATAACACTTAACATCTTACAAATTTTCAGAGAACTTCGTGCAAAAAATAAATATATATTATGAAAATATGGCCTTTAAATTGCATCTATGCCAAATCTTAGCTTTCTATCTTGTGTATTGGCTAGGATGTTGACGGATTTAAAACCCCATATGTTTTATTATTATAATTTTTATCCCCCCGACAAAAAATCATGGGGTTTTAAATCCGTCGACATCTAAGCCAATACACAAGGTAGAAAGCTAAGATTTGGCAATTATGCAATTTAAAGACCATATTTTAATAAAATATATTTATTTTTTGTACGAAGTTCTCGGAAAATTTGCAAGATGTTAAGTGTTATTCCCCCTTTAATTTCTTTAAAAGTAGGTCAAACTTCAAGGTCAAGGTCACATGGTCCAAGGTCATAGTCGTATGTGATAAGTCTTGGTCAGAGGTTTCCATGTGTCAAATACACTACTCAAAACTTATAAGTACTCCGACTATATTATATAGCATATCTCAGGACAGGCTTAGCATATCTTAACCAAATTTGACACAGCTTCACTTTAACCATATTACCATCATCTATTGAATTTTCATAAACTTCACAAGAACATGAATTGAACAAGAAGCAGCTAACGGAGACCACTGTTGGTAGCAAAAGTCACAAAGTCAAGATTTTGTGTGTTCCTCGTTCGCTTACACAATAGCATGGTACCGGGAACGCATAAACATTTTGTAATTCCTGAATTATGCTGTAGGGATATCTTTTTAATAATTTAGAAGTCGATGTAAGAATCTCTATGCTTACTAAGCATGTGCCAGATCATCATCATACTGGACAGGAAATCGTTAGTCTGTAAAACGCTTTTTCACAATTAGCAAATTTAATGCACCCTTGGCAACTGAACATTGGTTTGTTAATTGTGAGGTTATGTTTTGTGCATCTTGTACATCTTGTCATGATGAATTGTGCCGTTTTTGGATAATGTGGACACTGAATGGTCTCCCTTGAAGGCATAATGTATCCCTTTCTGTGACAGCCACTGGACTCTTTCAACTCACGTAGGCGAGACAAAGCAATGTTACGGTCCTAATTACGGTTTGATTTCCTATCACCTGGTTGTCTTGGTAGCACTTCCGGTTCATCTGTACTCGGCCACAAATTGGTTACATTTATGATACGGATTGAATTTCTTTAGAAAAATGGCTCAAATGGAACAAAAATGTTGATGTTTGACAGTTACGAACGATATTTTGAACTAAATTTGTATAGAACGACTGGAAATGTGGGTATGAGAATATAAACTACGCTATAATTGCACCACCCATTGTTATTGGTTGTTGTTGTAAAGATTTCCGACACATTTTATGTTTTTATGTTTAGCAAGTCAATCCATAAAAGATTGAATTGTAAATTAAGCACGTGGGATTCGTGTATGAAACACAGGAGGCGTATTTGAATTTTCTTTAGTTGACCGGAAGTTACCATTTTGCACAATAATTTTGCAAAATTAAAATGATATCGGTCAAGTAATGAAGTTAGGGAATAAAAAACAATATCGACTTTTGATATTCCTTTATCGGGGAAAATTTTGCGCATAATATAAAACGGAGTACTTATAAGTTTGGTTAAGTATATCAAGGCTGTATGTGTAAAAGGACATGATATATCGGCCAGGTCAAAGTTTGTTAAAAGTAGGTCAAACTCCAAGGTCAAGGTCACAAAGTCCAAGGTCATGGTCAATTGTGAAAGGTCTTGGTAAGATGTGTCCATGTGTGAAATATCAAGGCTGTATTTGTAAAAGGTCATGAGATATAGGCCCAGTTTATTATTTTTTTAAAGCAGGTCAAACTCCAAGGTCAAGGTCACAAGGTCCAAGGTCATGATTAAATGTGAACGATGTTGATAGGAGGTATCTGTGTGAGATATCAAGGCTGTATGTGTAAAAGGACATGAGATATAGGCAATATTAAGAATTAAGTGTAAAATCAACAAAGGGCAATAACTCCAAGAAGTTGATTGGCAGAGTTACAGTTCTTGTGCACTGGACCTCTCCATAATGAAATCTATTCACCTGTAAAGTTTCATGATTCTACCTTACATATTTTTTTAGTTGTGCTCCTGACAAGAATCAAGTTATAAAATCAACAAAGGGCAATAACTCAAAAAATTTGATCGGAAGAGTTACAGTTCTTGTGCACTGCACCTCTCCATAATGAGATCTATCCACCTGTAAAGTTTCATGATTCTACCTAACATAGTTTTTGAGTTATGCTCCGGACAAGAATCAAGTTTGAAAATTAACAAAGGGCAATAACTCAAAAAATTTGATCAGCAGAGTTACAGTTCTTGTGCACTGCACCTCTCCATAATAAGATCTATCCACCTGTAAAGTTTCATTATTGTACCTTACATACTTTTTGAGTAATGCTCCAGACAAGAATCAAGTTATAAAATCAACAAAGGGCAATAACTCCAAAAATTTGATCGGCAGAGTTACGGTTCTTATGCACTGCACCTCTCCATAATGAGATCTATCCACCTAAGTTTCATGATTCTACCTTTAATACTTTTCGAGTTATGCTCCGGACAAGGTTTGGTCTACGGACAGACCGACCGACCTACGGACCGACCTACGGACCGACCGACACTTGCAAAACAATATACCCCCATTTTCTTCGAAAGGGGGCATAATAAATTCATACCAAAAATGAGCCTTGTGCAAAGTTGTCAAATCAACATGACCTTGAATAAAATCTTAATGTGTGACTTTGATCTTGATATCGAAACGATTATGCGTATTGATGAGATGTACCTATACTACATACCAAATTCATAGCTTTAATACATGAGAGGTTATGGTAAAATGTCAACTTTTTTGTTATGATAGACAGACAAATAACAATATATAGATAGCCGTAACTTACTTGTCAATGCCGGTCGCGTCCCCATGTAACACAGAATGCCACTGTATGGGTAAATACTCAACACGACCAATCTGGTTAGCCGTAACTTACTTGTCAATGCTGGTCGCATCCCCATGTAACACAGAATGCCACTGTATGGGTAAATACTCAACACGACCGATCTGGTTAGCCGTAACTTACTTGTCAATGCCGGTAGCATCCCCGTGCAACACAGAATGCCACTGTATGGGTAAATACTCAACACGACCAATCTGGTTAGCCGTAACTTACTTGTCAATGCCGGTAGCATCCCCATGTAACACAGAATGCCACTGTATGGGTAAATACTCAACACGACCAATCTGGTTAGCCGTAACTTACTTGTCAATGCCGGTAGCATCCCCATGTAACACAGAATGCCACTGTATGGGTAAATACTCAACACGACCAATCTGGTTAGCCGTAACTTACTTGTCAATGCCGGTAGCGTCCCCATGTAACACAGAATGCCACTGTATGGGTAAATACTCAACACGACCAATCTGGTTAGCCGTAACTTACTTGTCAATGCCTGTAGCGTCCCCGTGTAACACAGAATGCCACTGTATGGGTAAATACTCAACACGACCAATCTGGTTACGTTCTACATACTGGGTAAAATGGGAACCAATCAAACTTTGAGATATAGACCGGAAATCATCCACTGAAATGGAAAAGGTCAATAGTCATTGGGCACACTATTAACAAGTGTTTATTGCAAATACAATGTACTGATTTAATGTATCTTACAGACTGAGACTTTTGTGAGTAGTCAAGCACACAATTTTTAAGCATAAGTTTTTGTTTGTTCCTTTTAAAGATACACATTTACTGTTACTTACTTATTTTCTGGATAATTTACTGTAAAAATAACTGTACATAAATGAAATATGGCCTTTAATTTTCATCTGTGCCAAATGTCAGCTCTGTCTGATCTGTATTGGCTTAGATGACGACGGATTTAAAACCCAATATCACATCATTTCGCAAACACTATCTGGCAGATAATGCCCACTTTGAATATTTTACATATCTTTACACCGCTGCATGATTATCGATTTATGTCATTTGCTGTATGAATCTTGTATTCTGTCTTATATAGTCTATAAACGGTGCGACAACATGCTAAAAGCCAACTTCTGTGGATTATAAGGGATTTGGGCCTACGGATACTAATGTCACTTTAAAATACATCTAAAATACTGCACAAGTTCAAATAATTGTAAAATTCTGTTAAATAAAGAGGTGATAAATAAACAAAAGCCTCTAAACAAAAGTTAACATATATAGGACTGAATCTTTGATGAAGAAATCGTGATGCATAATTTGACAACTGCAAGTTCCCCAGATGTTTTTTATTTTGTTTTCATTTATTCTATTTTTTAACAAGAGATGTTTGTAAAACATATATGCCCCCTCAAGGGCCTACATTTGATGTAGGTCAAAGTCCAAGGTCAAGTTAACAAGGTCCAAGGTCATGGTCAAATATGAAAGGTCTTGGTAGGAGGTGTCTATGTGTGAAATATTAAAGCTGTATATGTAAAAGTTAAATGAAACATAGGCCAGGTTAAAGTTTTTAGAAGTAGGCCAAATGCCAAGGTCAAGGTCATGGTCAAATGTGAAAGGTCTTGGTTGGAGGTGTCCATGTGTGAAATATCAAGGCTGTAGGTGTAAAAGGACATGGTATATATGCCTGGTTTCAGTCTTTTTAAAAGTAGGTCAAACTCCAAGGTCAAGGTTGCAATATTCAAGGTCATGGTCAGATGTGAAAGGTCTTGGTAGGAGGTGTGTGAAATATCAAGGCTGTAGGTGTAATAGGACATAAGATAAAGGCTAGGTTAGATATTTCTAAAAGTAGGTCAAACTCCATGGTCAAGGTCCAAGGTCATAGTCAAAGTGAAATATCTTGGTTGGAAGTGACCATGTGTGAAATATCAAGGCTGTATATGTAAAATGACATGAAATATAGGCCAGGTTAATGTATTATAAAAGTAGGTCAAACACCAAGGTCAAGGTCACAAGGTCCAAGGTCATGGTCAAATGAGAAAGGTCTTGGTCGTAGGTGTCCATGTGTCAAATATCAAGGCTGTATGTGTATAAGGACATGAAAAATCGGCTAGGTTAAAGTTCTTTTTGAAGTAGGTCAAAGTCCAAGGTCAAGGTCACAAGGTCCAAGGTCATGGTCAAATGTGAAAGGTCTTGGTAAGATGTGTCCATGTGTGAAATACCAAGGCTGTATGTGTAATAGCACATAAGATATAGGCCCAGTTTATTTTTTTTAAAGTAGGTCAAACTCCAAGGTCAAGGCCACATGGTCCAAGGTCATAGTCGTATGCGATAGGTCTAAGTCGGAGGTTTCCATGTGTCAAATATCAAGGCTGTATGTGTAAATGGACATGATATATCGGCCAGGTTAATTTTTTTTAAAAGTAGGTCAAACTCCAAGGTCAAGGTCACAAAGTCCAAGGTCATGGTCAATTGTGAAAGGTCTTGGTAAGATGTGTCCATGTGTGAAATATCAAGGCTGTATTTGTAAAAGGTCATGAGATATATGCCGGGTTTAATTTCTTTTAAAGTAGGTCAAACTCGAAGGTCAAGGTCACAAGGTCCAAGGTCATGGTTAAATGTGAACGATGTTGATAGGAGGTATCTATGTGTGAGATATCAAGGCTGTATGTGTAAAAGGACACGAGATATAGGCAAGGTTAAGAATTAAGTCATAAAATCAACAAAGGGCAATAACTCACAAAATTTGATCTGCAGAGTTACGGTTCTTGTGCACAGCACCTCTCCATAATGAGATCTATTCACCTGTAAAGTTTCATGATTCTACCTTACATGTTTTTTGAGTTGTGCTCCGGACGAGAATCAAGTTATAAAATCAACAAAGGGCAATAACTCACAAAATTTGATCGGCAGAGTTACGGTTGTTGTGCACTGCACCTCTCCATAATGAGATGTATCCACCTGTAAAGTTTCATGATTCTACCTTACATACTTTTTGAGTTATGCACCGGACAATAATCAAGTTTGAAAATCAACAAAGGGCAATAACCCAAAAAATTTGATCAGCAGAGTTACGGTTCTTGTGCACTGCACCTCTCCATAATGAGATATATCCACCTGTAAAGTTTCATGATTCTACCTAACATAGTTTTTGAGTTATGCTCCGGACAAGAATCAAGTTATAAAATCAACAAAGGGCAATAACTCAAAAAATATGATCAGCAGAGTTACGGTTCTTGTGCACTGCACCTCTCCATAATGAGATATATCCACCTGTAAAGTTTCATGATTCTACCTAACATAGTTTTTGAGTTATGCTCCGGACAAGAATCAAGTTATAAAATGAACAAAGGGCAATAACTCAAAAAATATGATCAGCAGAGTTACGGTTCTTGTGCACTGCACCTCTCCATAATGAGATCTATCCACCTGTAAAGTTTCATGATTGTACCTTACATACTTTTTGAGTTATGCTCCGGACAAGAATCAAGTTATAAAATCAACAAAGGGCAATAACTCAAAAAATTTGATCGGCAGAGTTACGGTTCTTGTGCACTGCACCTCTCCATAATGAGATCTATCCACCTATGAAGTTTCATGACTCTACCTTTAATACTTTTCGAGTTATGCTCCGGACAAGGTTTGGTCTACGGACAGACCGACCGACCGACCGACCGACCGACCGACCGACCGACCGACCGACCTTCCGACCGACCGACCGACCGACCGACCGACACTTGCAAAACAATATACCCCCTTTTTCTTCGAAAGGGGGCATAATAAAGCATTAGAAGTTAAACAGCACCTACCACATTCTACCAGACTCCTAAATCGTAGATCACATATAGATCCTATACCATGTATAACAAACACAAGATGATCAACTTGTCTTAAATTGATTAATTGTTTGTGAAAGGATTAAACAACACCTACCACATTCTACCAGACTTCTAAACCGTAGATCACATATAGATCCTATACCATGTATAACAAACACAAGATGATCAACTTGTCTTAAATTGATTAATTGTTTGTGAAAGGATTAAACAACACCTACCACATTCTACCAGACTTCTAAACCGTAGATCACATATAGATCCTATACCATGTATCACAAACACAAGATGATCAACTTGTCTTAAATTGATTAATTGTTTGTGAAAGGATTAAACAGCACATACCACATTCTACCAGACTTCTAAACCGTAGATCACATATAGATCCTATACCATGTATAACAAACACAAGATGATCAACTTGTCTTAAATTGATTAATTGTTTGTGAAAGGATTAAACAACACCTACCACATTCTACCAGACTTCTAAATCGTAGATCACATATAGATCCTATACCATGTATAACAAACACAAGATGATCTACTTGTCTTAAATTGATTAATTGTTTGTGAAAGGATTAAACAGCACCTACCACATTCTACCAGACTCCTAAATCGTAGATCACATATAGATCCTATACCATGTATAACAAACACAAGATGATCAACTTGTCTTAAATTGATTAATTGTTTGTGAAAGGATTAAACAGCACCTACCACATTCTACCAGACTTCTAAATCGTAGATCACATATAGATCCTATACCATGTATAACAAACACAAGATGATCAACTTGTCTTAAATTGATTAATTGTTTGTGAAAGGATTAAACAACACCTACCACATTCTACCAGACTTCTAAACCGTAGATCACATATAGATCCTATACCATGTATCACAAACACAAGATGATCAACTTGTCTTAAATTGATTAATTGTTTGTGAAAGGATTAAACAGCACCTACCACATTCTACCAGACTTCTAAATCGTAGATCACATATAGATCCTATACCATGTATAACAAACACAAGATGATCAACTTGTCTTAAATTGATTAATTGTTTGTGAAAGGATTAAACAGCACCTACCACATTCTACCAGACTTCTAAATCGTAGATCACATATAGATCCTATACCATGTATCACAAACACAAGATGATCAACTTGTCTTAAATTGATTAATTGTTTGTGAAAGGATTAAACAGCACCTACCACATTCTACCAGACTTCTAAATCGTAGATCACATATCGATCCTATACCATGTATCACAAACACAAGATGATCTACTTGTCTTAAATTGATTAATTGTTTGTGAAAGGATTAAACAGCACCTACCACATTCTACCAGACTTCTAAATCGTAGATCACATATCGATCCTATACCATGTATCACAAACACAAGATGATCAACTTGTCTGTTCTCTCCCTCATCTATAGACTCAAAATCTGCAACACCTCGCTTTACAACACGGGGCCTCATCTGATCTGTCTGTAATATACAGGAAATAGGCTCAATTAACCCTTAGCCAAACAGCAGAATTTGAGGGCGAACCACTTCAAAAACTGACAGAAATGACAAAATGGAAGTTATTAAAGGTAGAATTTGTGTAAAATATGGCATAGAAAATATTGAAACAAAAGGAGAAACTGCTGGTTATCAGCAGTTTCTTCTTTTGTTTCAATGTTTTCCAAAGCCATTTCTACTAGGGACGTCAAAAACAGGTCTTGTTTGGGAAAGGGTTAACCTTAACATTTCCCCATATAATCCATGGTTTTGCTTTCGTTGCTCTTAAAAGAGGAGGATTTTTTAAAAAATATATGAAAATTTAGGCAATCAAAAAAAATAAATAGTCTTGCCAAGAACTCTTAATGCTATTTCTCCATGGAAATGTTTCTCAGTCAAAAGATTCTTTAAAATTATTACTGAATGGAAAATGGAAAAATATACTATAACAGGATTCACGGGTTTTACAACAGATGGCAGGTAAATTCTGTTCAATACATAGAATATATCCAACACAGTAACAAAACAATTAGCAGAAAGGAAAATAGTACATCATAAACATATCAATATCTGTGCTGAAAGAAATTAGTGATCACAAAACTAATGGTGCTAGAAAAATTGATATGAACTATAAAATTGAAAGAATGCCAGCCTTGTTTTCTGCCACTAAAATAGACAAGAGCCGTCACAGACGGATTATGCTCCCCGAATAAGTGTTTGTCACAAAATAAAAACTATCATACATTAAGCCCCCTTTTCCCATGACAGATTTTTTGTACACACATTATTTATAGAATATGGTCTAGAACATCCTATTTATTACATGAGCACAAAATTTCATTAAATTCTGCCCATTAGATGAAGAGAAATAAGAGAAAAACTAATTTTTACACTAAGGCCCCTTTTTCCATGACGCAGCCTTAAATTTACAAACAGAGAAAAAGGTCCCTAGGTATTGACCCAGGGAGTTCACATGTGAAGTTTCATTGAATTTGGTCCAAGGGTTGCTGAGATATGGCTGTGGACGGACGGACGGACGGACGGACACACGGACACACGGACGGACGGACGGACGGACGGACAGCGTGGCGACTATATGCTCCCCCGAATTTTTTTCGGGGAGCATAAAAAAAAAATCATGCCTGAAAAGGTAGTACTCAAAGAAACAGATAAATCATGATTAAAAGATTTTGACCCTTTCCCAAAGAATCAGTGATTTTTTTACCTGCGCATCCTGCTACATTTACTCATAATTTGGTCTCTGGGATGCAAAGTTTTAATTCTAGCGAGTCCCAGGATGCAACAATTTTTACAGATTTCCTATTAAAAATAGTGTATTGGACTCACTAAGCTAGTAGCTGGACTCATTGATATGGAATCCAGCGAGTCCTCAGGACTCACAGTCTTAAAATTGTAAAAAAATCACTGAAGAATACATGCCTTTGACAACCCACAAGGTATGGGTAAGAAACCCTATGAGGAATAGAAGAGAGTAAGATGATCAGTATTTACTCTTCCTCGCTACAGAATATGTCTATATTGTTATTGTCATATCTAAAGCGACATTTGGCTTTAACTTCTGTGGCACCTTTGAATTCCGACCAACCTTAGATTTTGTAATTTGGGATAGGGTTCAACCATGAAACATGACATTACATGCATACCCACAGATTGAAGCTTACCTAGTCTTAACCCTGTGCCAAACAGCAAAATTTTAGGCTGGTCCAAATTGAAAAACTGCTCCAGATGGCAAAATACATGTTCAAAAGGAAAGGGTTTGTGTACAATATGGCACAGAAAATATAGAGGCAAAAGGAGAAACTGTTGGTTATCAGCAGTTTCTTCTTTGCCTCAATGTTTCCTTAGCATTTTCTATTAGGGACATCAAAACCAGGTCTTGATTGGGAAAGGGTTAAATAACCTGATCCCTTTCCAGAACAATAAAATTCAAGGGTATTCCAACAGTAAAGGAGTTGCAGTCAACAAAATGATTAATTTCAAAAGAAGAAAACTTATATACCATTGACATTATTGATAGAGAAGGAGAAATTGCTGATAATCAGCAATTTCTTTTTTCAATGAATGTTTTCCCAAGCTATTTCTAAAAGGGACATCAAAATGAGGTTTAACTTTTGGGAGAGGGTCAATGTCTAATTCAAAATTAGTATAACAAGCAATCTGATTGGATGAGACATAATCATTACCTAATCAGTAAACAAGTAATGCAGTTTAACTGTTTTAAATGATAAATCTATTGAGAATAGTTTGGCAAAAAAACTTTGACAAAATTGAAACATGTCATAATCATCTAGGTGCCTGTCTGCATTTTTATGCTTGTTAACTTGATAATTGTTAAACTTCTTGATTAACCCAGTAGTAAACGACAAATTTCAAGTTAAGAAAGTTTGAAATCTTTTGGTCTCTTTTGGTAGAAAACATTGTGGGAAATGAAGAAATTGCTTGTCACAAGCAATTTCTTCATTTTCCACAGTGTTTTCCCATGCCTTTTCTTGTGAAGGAGTCAAAAGGCGTCACTGTGCAGTAATGGGTTAAGTACACTTTTAGATTTCTTAAAACTTTCTCAAAGAATGAAATCTTAGAATGGTTCATTTTCTTTGTTCACTTTTTTTCCCAAGCCTTTTCTTCTATCAATGATATCAAAAACTGTTCTTGAATGAGAATGGGTTTAAATAAGCACAGAATGACAATGGTACACTATATAGTTAAACATTTATGGAAGGAGATAAAATTGAAAGATTCTGGATTACGGATGAATGAAAGGTGACAAGCTAATCAGAAGTAAGCACACAACACATTCAAATTACCTGTGCTTGATTAACTGGGCTCACCTATAGTCAGACAGAATATGCAGTCAGTTACAGGCCTCTTGACAATCTTTCCCAAATACTAAGAAGGATTTGAAAACACTGAGGCAGATACAGATACAAATATTTTCCCAAATTTGTTCAATATTTTAAATTCAACTTAAACAAGAGGGCCAAGATGGCCCTGTATCGCTTCACTGGCTTTTAGACATTTAGACTACTAACTTCTTCAAGGAATACAATATTCAAAGAAGATTCATGCTACACCAGAATGAAATCCAATAAGTGATTAAGGAGCCGAAATGTTTTTAAAATTTTCTTAAAATTACACTGTTTCATATAGCGAAAAAAATACTAGCCCACAACGGCCATGCTTTTCATCTGATTGTGAAGGAACTTGGAAGAGATTCATGCAAGGAAGATTCCTGTGAAGTTCAGTTGAAATTGGCCCTGTAGTTTTGGAGAAGAAGATTGTTAAACAATTTTTCAAAAATTCAATTTAAATAAATTTATTAAAATTTAAGTTCTTCACAGAAATTATCTTTTTAAGAAATTTAGGAGATAAATGCAAGGAAGAT
Source organism: Fragum sueziense (assembly GCA_963680895.1). NCBI lineage: Eukaryota > Metazoa > Mollusca > Bivalvia > Cardiida > Cardiidae > Fragum > Fragum sueziense. The sequence continues at coordinate 3,182,258 of OY804601.1, read as the reverse complement.
TCATGGTTAAAATTGGTTCAGTAGTATTGGAAAAGAAGATTTTTCGAAAATTTAATTTAATTTAATTAATCAAAATTTAAGTTCTACATAGATTTTATTTTTTTTTAAGGAATTAAGAAGAGATTAATGCAAGGAACATTTCTGTAAAATTTGGTTGAAATTGATCCAGTAGTTTTGGAGAAGAAGAATTTTTAAAGATTTTTCGAAAATTTGATTTAATTAAATTAATTAAAATTTAAGTTCTACATAGAATTTATATTTTTGAAGGAATTAAGAAGAGATTAATGCAAGGAACATTTATGTAAAGTTTGGTTGAAATTGGTTCAGTTGTTTTGGAGAAGAATTTTTTTTAAAGATTTTTCGAAAATTTAAATCAATTAAATTATTTTTAAATTCAAATTCTGTGCGGATTTTATTCTTTTGAAGGAATTTGGTAGAGATTCATGCAAGGAAGATTTCTGTGAAGTTTTGTTGAAATGGGTCCAGTAGTTTTGGAGAAGAAGAAATTTTAAAGATTTTTCGAAAATTTCATTTAATTAAATTAATGAAAATTCATGCAAGGATGATTCGTGTGAAGTTTGGTTGAAATTGGTCCAGTAGTTTTGGAGAAGAAGAATTTTTAAAGATTTTTCGAAAATTTAAATCAATTAAATTGATTAAAATTCAAGTTCTGCGCAGATTTTATTCTTTTGAAGGAATTTGGTAGAGATTCATGCAAGGATGATTCGTGTGAAGTTTGGTTGAAATTGGTCCAGTAGTTTTGGAGAAGAAGATGTTTAAAGAAAAAGTTTACGCACGCACGGACGCACGCACGGACGGACGGACGACGGACACAGGGCCATGACATAAGCCCCGCTGGCCTTCGGCCAGTGGAGCTAAAAATTATTCAGTTTTGTTCCAAGATTTTTGCTCTAATAATGCAACTCTTTTTGATTTAGTTTTAGTTATTACTAAGTTTCACTTTTTTTAAGTTACAATTAAGAATCTGAGGTATACAGATAAAGGCAAACAACACAGGCACATTTGATAAAATATTGCTGGAGTATTCTATAAGTTTGATCATAAAAAATAAAACAATGTTCAAAGGGCTTTGGTGGGGGAAGCAATATATTCCAGTTATAATTGTTAACCATATTGGATTCAAATGGTGTTTTAAAAACATGTGTAGGTATTCCTTACAGAATTCTATTTGTGCAAATAGTTTAATTCATTTATTCAAACAGAAATCTACACATAGAGATTTCAAAATGTATAGAAATAAATTGGAGTCCTGATACAGATTAGAAAGTCAAACAGAAAGTTCAAAACAGCACCATTTGAATCTGAATTCCCAACAAATACCATTACCTTAAGGTGCTATAGGTTATGAAAAGGAAACAAAAAAGATTTTCTTGGTAGAAATGGAATTAATGAAACAAAAGTATAAATCTCATTTACCTTTAAATTGAACATTGACAACAAACACAATACAATTTCAAACCTAAAAATATCTTTCAAAAGTAAAAATTACATTGAAGAACTACAGAAAAAGTAAAGATTTGCCACTTTTACCACAATACTTTTAAATTTTCTTTGTTAAGAGTCATACACATAAGGCATGTGTATATTCAAAGTGCAAATTTTTATTAACATTACATATATACTACTTTGAGTATACAATCATGATCTAGTATAAAACATCAAGTAGATAGGGATGTAAATGTGCTGACTAGTGAGACTTCAGAACTACAAATTAGCAGGAGCATCAGATTGCTACAGTTGTTAGTTAATTCTAAACCCTATGCTGTAGGTACTAAATCTGAAAGCTACAACAATCTCTCAACCTACCTGCACATTTCCCCACTCATCAGGCTGTGATGAGGGCATATAGTGAACCATCACATTAGGATTATGCATCACAATTGTCTCCCCTGAATCAAACTGGATAGGTTTGTGCCAAACTCCACTTGTTACTGCAGTCTTGTACTCATCCTGTAGAAACCAAATTACATAGGCATTGACATGGGTGCGGCAGGTGCTACAATCCCCATACCAATAATAGCCATAGATGTGACATGCCACACCAATAATTATTGTAGATGTGATAATTTACAGCACCAAAACAAAAAAAAAAACATGGCTATGTCTGTGAATTAAGAGGTAAGTGAAGAAATACTGTTTGTTCAGATGCCTTTATTTTTGAGATTTCATTACATTTTAAAGGAATACATTGAGTTTTAAAAATTGATTGAACCTAGTAATACAACCCGCTCATTTAATTGGGATAAAAGAGAAACACAGCATTTGTGTAAAGTTCCACCAAAAGGGCAGTAGATCAAACCAAAGATTAGCCCTTTTTCAAACTGCAGAAATTTGACTTTCATTTTAAAATTTAGTGTAGATTATTCCTTTCCAAAGCAGTAAAGCCTTTTGAAAGGGCTCGCACTGATGATAATCAGCATTTTATCCTGTTGCTTCATAATTGCTATGCTATAATGTACACACATCCTATTTTACACTATTCATTTGATAACTTGCAGCAAATTAGGAACATTCTTCATTTTGCAATTTGGTAAAGGGATAAGATGTTACCTCCAGTTTGACAGCAAAATCTTCATCATATGGCACGTATCTGTTATCCCCTTCACGTTTATAGAACCAGCTACATCGTCGTACGATCCTCGGCTCCTCCTCCCAGTAGATGGCGTAACGTCTACGTTCAACAACGTTCACATCGTAACGACCTCCATCCGTACTCACAACCATAGCCTCCATTCTCTGTGCTGAAACTGGAAACAGACAAGGTCTTGACCCTTTCCCCAAAAAAATTTTGCCTTCTGCAGTAGCTTCAAATTGGACCACCCTAAAATTGTTTTGTTTGAAGAAAGAATGTGTTTGTGAAACAAGAATGCCCCAAAAATGGACAATGTTAATTTTTCCGACAGACAGACAGATGGACAGACATGAGTAAAATAAATATGCCCCCAGCCCAAATCTCTCGATAGGGGGGCATAATCTTCTACATAAAATTCTACATCTTTTGATCTGCATTTGCAGAAAATATCAGGGAGGTGAAGAAATTGTTTGTCACAATGTATTCAATTTTCAAAATGTTTTACATGGCCTTTATCCTCTTTATCTTCTGGGGGCCAGTGCTCTCAATAAGAACCAAATTCAGGAAGTCTTGGACTTCCATGTCCTAATTTCAGGAATTTTTTCCAGAAAATCAGGAATTTTTCAGCGCGTTTTCGCAATTTCGAATTATATGAAGGAAAAAAAGAAATATACAAACATATCTCTTTCTTTTTCAAATATCAGTTATATTGTATGCTCCAATTTGCAACTCTTCTCCTTGTGGCAATCCGGTTCAAGCTTGACCAGTCTTAAATTGTCATGTTGGCAGTCTGATTTTAGTTAATTCATAATATCTGCAAGATATGACCTTAAGATAACAATTATATGAAAGGGTTAAACATTCATGAATCATGATACAAAGACGTCCTCCATGTCATGTGTATTGCCATAAAAATATTGATCTATGAGTTTCTCCCTTTTCACTCAATGTTTTCAAATATCAGGGCAATTTCACCCTGGCTTAAAAAAAGTTGTCGCCATCTGCATCACTTTCGCCAAATTCCAAAAGTTGCCGACGCCGGAAAATCGTATCCAATATCAAAGGATAGTCTAACCAGTTTGGAAAAGGAGAAAAGATGAATATCCGGGTACCGATTAAATTTTGAATCAAGTAGGAATCATGACGTTACTCGCTAGCTTTTATTGTCTTCCCATTATTAACTCCATCGGGATCCGTTTTCTCGCGATAAAAAGCACGAACCATAGGACTTAGGTCTAGTTTATTCCACAAATTTTGCGCTAATTAATTTACCTGCAACATCGTACTTCAGCAACCGCCGTAAACTACGGCGATCTTACCAATTGTTTGCTTAAGTTCGGCTTTGAGCAACTCCATGTCGAGTGAAATTTGTTGTAAAGTAAAGAATTTAACTAGAGAAACCCGACATGTCAATCAAGTTAAAACAATATCGAAAGTACACGCCCACTATATGTAACGCGCTATGCTCTATTGCACACGGCACTAGTAAACTAACCGAATCTTGTCTACTGTGTAAATTATGTCGCTTTGTTATGTCATATGTGTTTGGATATCGATGACATTTAAAGCTATTTGTCGTGTCGCGTGCCGAGGCAATGTATCGTAGGTAATGTTCGATAAAGCTGTAAATACACTTTGAACTAACTTGAATAAGCTGTAGTTACGGCATTTTTAGCGTAGCCACAGATATAAAGGTACTGGCAAATGCGACGGCGCTTGATAGCTGTTGATCTTTTTCAGTCTGGTTATATGGTAATATCGATTTTTACCCTTTACATTTTTTTGCAGACGTCCGGGTTTATATTTTTGTAAGTCAGTAAAAAAAATTGGAAGTCTGACGGCCGTCCAATTTCGAAATTCCGGACGTCTTTTCACGAAAATCGGGCGTAATATACGTCGACGTCCGCTTATTGAGAGCACTGGGGGGCCTCAAAAAATGTCATTATGTGAGAATGGGTTAACAAAAACATTGTGCTGTTTTGGATGCCAGTGCCAGGAATAGATTAATTATTCTTCACTTATTCAAGCATAACATTGGTTTTGCAATTCAAAGAAAGTAAACTAGTCGCTTTTACCTGCTCTTAACGCATCTTCTAAAGCGATGGTGTCTGCCATAGAGAATGGTCTCCATATGTCTCTACCCTCTATATTTAGACAGAAACACCAGTGATATGACACAGGCACATAACTTCCTGTAAATACACAAAACATGCCCTGTATTACATGGTGAATAGAAGAATGTTCAAACTAATTTAACTTAATATCAAATGATATTTTCTTTACAGCTACAAACTTACAAAGATTTTATTCACTAATAAAACAATGCAAAATTAACATAACTCCTGAAATTGATGTTTTATTAAGTGATAAAATTCTGCAAACGTTCAAGTCTGATAATGTATGATGATAGACTACTCTAGCATATTCAGGGTTGCCACTAGTCAGTGGACATAAAATTCCCTGACAAGTCCCTGACATTTCCCTGACAGCCTTGGAAAATTCCCTGACATTTTTCAACGCGGTGATTATGCGGTAACTGGCGACATTTTGAGACAATTTTAAAAGGTGATGTTGAAATCATTGATTATACTGCAATGAATCTTATTATTTTCAAAATTCCCTGACAATTCCCTGACATTTGCCTGTATTTTCAAATTTCCCTGACAGTTCACAAAATTCCCTGACAATTCCCTGACCTTGAAAAAATTTAAATTTCCCTGACATTTCCCTGACGCGTGGCAACCCTGATATTTTTAGTCTTCTTCAATTGAAGTGGGTGAGGCAAAAAACTCCTCAGAAAGAAAAATTGCTTAAGACCAGCTTACTTAAAACCTATTCTAGAAGCATTAACCCTTTCCCAAACGGCAAAATTTTAGGAAGATCTGCTTCAAAGACTACCACAAATGAAGATAGACATTATGTAAAATATGGCATAGAAAATATTGAGACAAAAGGAGAAACTGCTGGTCATCAGCAGTTTCTTCTTTTGTCTCAATGTTTTCCCAAGCCCTTTCTACAAGGGACGTCAAAACCAGGTCTTGTTTGGGAAAGGGTTTAGAGACCAACCTGCAGCAGCAGGTACATATCCCATCCCTGGTAGCTGCCCTATACTAGGTTGAGGAGGCATGGTCGGGGGTACATTTGGGGTGTTTGACATCGTCACTGATGGCTCTAACGTTGCTGCCTCGTTAAAGTTTTGAGAGAAGGGTATAGGGGCGGGTGGCGCAGACATCAAGTTAGCTGGAGAATTAGCGTAGGTCCCTGCATATGTCCCTGCTGGCATCTGAGCATATCTGTTAGAACCATGTTTTCTGTATAAGGCTGTTAGTCCTGAAACAACAACGAACACTTTTAAATAATTCATTCCTCTGAAAATCATGCCCATTTTAGCGAAACAAGAGAAAATAGTCTAAACAGCTAAAACGAGTTAAGTGTATCAAATACGAGAAATACCTGTCCCATGGACCTAAGAAGCTATGTTTGTACAATTATATTGATGAATCGTCTTTAACATAATGTCATAGGGGTGGTCAATTAGAAATAATAACAAAACCCCATATATCTGATGAAATATGTGAGAATAATGTCTCGATAAGTCGGAAAATGGGTAAAAAACAGCTGTCCCACCTCGGGGGTGGTCCAGTTCATCACTTTTGTACGGAGAGTACATATATAATACATATACAGTATACCTAGTATCCCAACCAGTAGCTTTTCCAAATTGTTTTAGTGGTGAAATAAAGAATTTTAAGATAAATGCATTTTTCTGCAAACTATTATGCATATGTCCCATGGTCTGGTGTGAATTACGTTATTTAGTTTTACACACATCCTAAAACGAAACCATGTTTTGAATACATGATATTAAATATCATTTATAAATAGTCAACAGCATGTGCAAACACATTGTATTACTCTTGAAAGTAGCAGTAGATTATAGTAAGTCACACTTTGCAATGAAGGAAGCTACCCCGCTCAAGGAGCAGTAAATGTGAATTACGTTAATGCTTTTTAAAATTTCACACAATCAACGCTTAAGTTAAATACATAGTTTGGCATGTACCTACACATGTATAGATTACATAAACCAAGAAGAACATTTCTCTTCATAATTATTACCTGTGGAATTTTATTGTATGTTCAAAATTGTGAATTACGTGTCTGTGAATTATGTTACGCCATTTTTCGCTCCATAAAATATTTTATTCATCAAATGTCGCAAAATTAGAAACACTTAAGTCATGTTTTAAATATTTATTAAATTCAAGTAGTCAATTGATAATAAAACCGAAATATGTCAATGTGAAAAATTTAAGACCGAAACTATAGTGGGACATTTTTTGTTCGTATTTGATACACTTAACTCGTTTTAGCTGTAAAGCTTTGGTAATCATTCAATCTAGATTCACACTTTAAAACACACAGAGTGACTGCAAAGTGAAAATTTGTTTCTACCTAATTGAATGGTAATACTGTATAAATGTAGAAGTAAAATTTATTTTATGACAGTCATTATTTTTGTCTTCTTCAATTTTCTTCTAAATGTACTAGTAATTTATTTGTTTTATTTTTTGTGGTAGATTATAACTCATTCTTTAATCCTTTCCAGTGAAATTATCAAAAACTTGTGCCCTGCTTTCGTTCGTTTTACCCTATCTAACGTTATCTTAGCAAGGCCAAATAAGTGACGACGGTCATCATAAGCATTGCATAGCAGTCTCGTGCAAAATGACGCGCTTTGAGAAAATTTGTCATAAAATTTCTGCATTTTGTCTAATTTTTGCATTAAAGACAATCATTTATTTTTCGAGTAAGATCGATTTACATCTAAGTTTGTGAACAATGAAAGTTACATTTTCACTCTTGGCTTTGCCACTCGTGAAAATACAGCTTTTGTTGTTCACTCAATGAAATATAAATCGATCTTACAACAAACGATTAACGATTATCCTCTATTTCATTACTAACCTCCAGCATTTGGCATGGGAGGCACTGCAGCCATGGGTGTGGTTGATGCTGGTATCTCGGAAGTGGGCGCAAGACCTGGACCTCCAGCTTTGTACGGAGTCGATGCACTTGGCATGGCCTGACCAGTCATCCCTGGAGGTCTGAGTGGTGTTGACTGATTGATCTGTGAGAATGGATCAGACCCGGATGACATGTTGGTGTTCTGGAAGAACGTGGCTGTTGACTGTCCTGTACTCGTCTGTCCTGGTAGTTGTGCAGGCTGGGGTGGAGACTGACCAACAAAACTGTCAGCTTCTCCCAGTCCATCTTCATCTGATGGAGGATAAATAAGGCTAAAAGCTGATCTGATTGCATAATTAACCCATTACCAGACAACAAACTTTTGGAGGGTCTAAATTAAAGAATACTGCAGACAACAATGTCCTGTGTTAAACTAGGCTGTACTTAAATGGAATTAAACATTTTATGGTATTTCTAAATACATGTAAAAAACTTTGTGGGACGTTATTCAAATGTCAATTTCCACTATGTTTTCCAAAGCTTTCATCCTGGTTGATTATCATAATTGACTTTTTGGCTGAAAAGAATGAAGTCAACAGACCTCCATAGGCATGGGGGTCGAAAATTCGGTGGGCCGAGTTGACTGTCGCATTAAAAATTGTGTTAAACTTATCCTAAACATGTAAACCTCTTTATATCGCAGCCTACTACAGACCAAAAGAATCAGATATTCATAGCTTTAATGAATTGAAAAAATCCCTAGACCTGACAAGAAACCTTAAAGGATCTTTTTGGGTGCTAGGTGATTTTAACTTCCCAAAATTCTCATGGAGCAGTGATCATATACCAGTCTTGAAGCCAGGATGCAGTTACACTAACTTGTATGAAGAATTTAATGACTTGCTTACAGATTTCAACCTCACTCAGATGGTAACAGAAAACACCAGAGGAGAAAATACACTGGACCTTTTCCTAACATCAAACCACACTTTAATTAAAAATGTAAAATGTCTTCCAGGTATATCAGACCATAGTATTGTCTCTATTCTTGCAGATACAAAACCACAGATGACCAAACAACAACCGAGACAGGTTCATCTCTACAAAAAAGCTGACTGGGGTAGCTTTAAGAACTACATGGACCAAGTTAAAAATGAAATACTAATAGATTATCATTCTAAATCTGTTGAAGAAATTTGGTTAAAATTTTCAGATGCAATTTCCACAGGTCTCGAGAAATTTGTTCCAACTAAAAGACTGGGGAATAAGAGATCACTTCCATGGATTACACAGCCTATAAAACGTCTAATTAGAAAAAGGGATCATCTCTATTTCAGATTAAAGAAAGATGGAAATAACAAGATAAAGACTGCATTCCTGGCTCTAAAAAGAAACATCAAGAAACAAATAAAAATCTCTTACAATAACTATATAGAATACATTTTAGGCCTAGATGGAAACACTGAAGACAAGGAGAAAGCCACAAAATTCAACAATAAGAAACTTTTCAGCCTGATAAAAAATGCCAAGCAAGACGCAGCAGGAGTAGCCCCCCTTCTCGATAAAATTTCAGGTTCCATCAAATCGGACGACACAGAGAAGGCGGATATTCTAAATCAACAGTTCCAGTCAGTCTTTACCCCGATGACACCGATTTCTCTGGCTCAGTCCTGCCTTTCATCCATAAGACAAAATATGTTTTCTTCCTCTTTCAGCAAATACCCAGTCATGCCAAACATTACCATCTGCACTAGTGGAGTACAAAAACTAATTTCCAACTTAAAACCAGACAAAGCAGCAGGACCAGACAACATCAAACCTCTAGTACTAAAAAACTTATGTTATCAAATTTCCCCTATCTTACAAATTCTCTTTCAGAAATCTCTAGACACAGGCACCCTCCCCAAGTATGGACAAAGGCAAACGTGACTCCACTCTTCAAGAAAGGAAACAAAGAAGATCCTGCAAATTACAGACCTATATCCTTAACATGTATACTATGTAAAGTTCTTGAACATATTGTAGCATCAAACCTAACTAAACATTTTGACAAAAATAATATTCTTTATGATTTACAGCATGGATTCAGAGAGAGGCGTTCATGTGAGACCCAGCTACTGCAACTGACCGACCATCTTGCCAGAAACCTTACTGAAGGAAAACAAACTGATTTAGTTTTGTTAGACTTCAGCAAGGCTTTTGACAAAGTTAGCCACTTAAAACTTTTGTATAAATTGCAGGAACATGGAGTAAACAATGCTACCCTTTTGTGGATTAAATCTTTTCTTATAGGCAGAACACAAAAAGTAGTCTTAGAAGGTGGATGCTCATCCGAAGTTCCAGTCACGTCAGGAGTACCTCAGGGATCGGTGCTTGGTCCTCTCCTATTTCTCTTATATATTAATGACCTTCCTAATACTATCACCTCCCAAGTTCGTTTGTTTGCAGATGACACTGCCGTTTACTTAGCTATAAACAACAAGCAAGACTGTATCACCCTGCAAGAAGATCTAGACAAGTTACTGCAGTGGGAGAAAAAGTGGGAAATGGAGTTTAACCCCAGCAAATGCATTGTCCTTAACCCTTTCCCAAACAAGACCTGGTTTTGACGTCCCTAATAGGAACGGCTTGGGAAAACATTGAGACAAAAGAAGAAACTGCTGATAACCAGCAGTTTCTCCTTTTGTCTCAATATTTTCTGTGCCATATGAAACACAAAACCTATCTTTAATAACATCCATTTTGTCATTTGTGGCAGTTTTTGAAGTGGATGACCCTAAAATTTTGTCGTTCGGGAAAGAGTTAATATTACTAAAAAGAAGAAAAAGATTTCCTTTGATTACAGGCTACATGGACAAGTGCTAGAGACTGTGGACAATGCCAAATATCTTGGAGTTACTATATCTGGAGATCTTTCATGGAACAAGCACATTGACAATATAACATCAAATGCAAATAAAACTTTAGGTTTCCTCCGCAGAAACATCCAGACCAAAAATAAGAAGATCAGAGAGACAGCGTATAAAACCCTTGTCAGACCTCAGGTTGAATACGCATCAACTGTTTGGAGCCCTTACACAAAAACCTATATCAACAAAGTGGAAAAAGTACAACGTAGAGCAGCAAGATGGGTTCAAAATAATTTTTCTTTCTATGACAGTGTCACCTGCATGCAGAAGGAGCTTGGCTGGCAAACTCTTCAATATAGACGAGACGTTTCCAGAGTTACTATGTTTTATAAGATCGTTAATAGTTTTGTTGCAGTGCCCGTACCAGCTTATCTTGAAAGACCAATTAGGACAACCAGACACATGCACACAGCATCCTTCAGACAGATCCACACAAATGCTTCCTTCTTTAAATATTCTTTCTTTCCATACACAGTGATACTTTGGAACAGCCTACCAGAATCAATAGTACAGCAACCTGACATTGCAGCGTTTAAAAAGAGTCTCGATTCTTTTCAGATAGTGAGCCGTCCCTGAAAAACCATAATGTTTTATCAGATCTTTTAATCTAACATTCACAATATTTTTAATTGACACCATCACCTATGACTAACAGTTTTTATTCCAGCACAGACGCGCACCTGCCAGTAATACCCGAAAGGGGAGTTAGGCAGTATATATAGGAATGTCAGTCGTTTCACTATTGAGACGTTTCCTACTTGAGACTTTTCACTATTGGGACGTTTCACTATGGGACGTTTCACTACTGTTTGTATTTTGTTGAGACGTTTCACTACTGATTTTTATAGGGGTTATCTAAAGCCATTTTTTTCAGCTTTTTATGTTTTTGTTTATAAAAAGATATCATGAATGATAATTATTAGTCTATTTATTTTCTTCATTTTACAACTTATATCATTATATGTTATTTAACCCTTTACAAAATAGATGAAAAGTGTGTAGATGTTTCACTATTTATTTTCATTTATGGGTATTTTATTTGTCAGTTTTATAATTTTAGAATCTATTTTTTCTGCTATTTTTTTTGCATTTCAGATGCAGGTGACATTTGTAAATCACTTGATTAATAAGTTTAACCCTTTTCCTAATGGCAAAATAGAGGGGTTATTTAATTTTAAAGCAGATGCAGAAGGCAAAATTGATATGAATGTGTAAAGAATTTATGCACAATATAGCGCATTAAATTAATCATTGAAACAAAAAATAAAAGCTGATTAGATATACCAACATTTTCTTCTTTTGTATCAATATTTTTTGGTCTTTTTTGGGAAATTATGAAAAGTAATACATATATTGCATTATGTTTATTACATTTTATTTGTGCATGATTTCTATGCAATTGAAACATGACTGAAGAAGAAAGTTGTGGTTTCTATAGAAGTGATATATGAATTTCCATATTGTTTTCTTTGAAATAATCAGATAAACGAATAATTGTAAGTGCACACGCTAAAAGTAACCACGCTGAAGAGGCTCTTGAAAACATTGAGGAAAGAGAAAAGAAAATGCCAATCAGATTTTTTCTTTTGCTTCAAGATTTTCTTAGTTATATTATATATCCTATTTTTTATCAAAATGAATAATTGTGCAAACCTATCCAAAATAAACTTGCTTATTGTTAGCCCTTCCCCGATTTCAAGGTCCCTTTTAGAAAGGGGTTGTCAAAAAATGAGGCAAAGTGCCAATATCATTTTCTTTCTTTTTGTCTCAACATTATCTTTGTAAAATTCTTCGATATAAAATATAGTAAAATCTTTTCACAATAAATACTTTCTCATATCAATGTATACAGTCCTACAACTCCAATTTTTTTTTTTTTTTTTACAAAATACACATGGTCATCTAACCATTTGGGAAAGAAAGGGTTAAGGGTTAATTAGCTCTGTATATAGCATATCACACTTATTGTCACTCTTTAAATGTGTGGCACACTTATAACAGTAGCAAATAACACCTTGACAAACCAATGTTTGTACTATACCATGGTCAATTATCCCTTTCCCAAACAACACAATTTTAAATTGGCCCAACTTGAAAGTTGCGTCAGATAATAATGAATGATATTTAAGATTTGTGTACAAAATAACACAGAAAAATATCAAAACAAACAGAGAAAATGATGGTTATGAGTATTTTCTTCCTGTGCTTCAATTATTTTTTCATAAGCCTGTTCTATTAGCCAATGTACAGGTATGATAGAAAATAAAAAAAGACAAAAAAAAAAGAACAAAAAGAAAAAATAACAAATTTGTATGTCATCTTTAACCTCAAGCAAGACTGATTCAAATTCATAATGCAGTGTCCCAGATCTTCAAATCTTTATATGGTGGAAGGCTCAGGGGTTTTCCTAGCCATTGCTGAAATGGAGTCTTGCCTAACTGGGAAATCTGTAAACCAGAGGCCTCTTCCTAATTTCACATTTAGGTTTTTACATCCCTAATATAAAAGGTATGAGAAAATATCGAGACAAAAGAAGTCAATATATTCTTCTTTTGTCTTAATGTTTTCTTGTTGTATTATATACATGTATAAATCATATCTTTACTAGAGATCAATATTGTGGTCTTATCAGCTTTTAAATGGGACCACCCTATAATATTGCTGTTTGGGAAATGTTTGAAAAACTACAACAACAACAAAAATAAATAAATATAACATAAATGAAAAAATAATTTTGATTATAATAATTTGTAATGGTTGAAAGATGATTCTTACATTTTCAAATAAATAGGCGCCGCTGTAAACAGTTACCTGTTTTAATAGACCTATTTATATCATTCTTAATTGGATTAAAAACATATTTTTCTAAATATAAAACATAAAAAAGAAAATGTGTTTTCTTTGGAAAATATGATAAATGCTTAAAAATACTAAGAAATTCTTGAAATAATAATGAAAAACATATATAGAAAATAATAAAATTGTTGAGACGTTTCACTACCAAATAGTAGTGAAACGTCTCATAGTGAAACGTCCCATAGTGAAACGTCTCAATAGTGAAAAGACCGACACCCTATATATAGATAGATAGATAGATAAATAAAGGAATTATCTTCAAATGATACAAAAACTATTTATAGACATACGAATATTTCAAACCAAAGAGTCTACACAAAAATCAAAAATAATTTTCAACGTCATTTTTGCCGGCTGATTTTGACAGCTGTTTCCTTGGACGATCTCGCCTGGAATACCGACCTGGCCCGAACAATGATGGTTCTGATTGAATCACAGGCATCAAAACATTAGGCTGATCTGGCGGAGTGAGTGTTAGACCGCCTCCTGCAGGCATCAGAAGCAGCGGAGGCGGCGTTGATTCTTTCTTCTGTTTGTCAGCCATAACACGTAGAAAACGGAACCGGAAGTGATAGAATAGGAAGAGTAACCAGAATGCAAGGTGTCACACTGGTCATTCTTGAAGGATATCTCTATTTTATTTCATTTTTTGATAAGAAAAGGAAAAAGAAAGGAGGAGGAGGAGGAGGAGGAGGAGGAGGAGGAGGAGGAGGAGGAGGAGGAGGAGGAGGAGGAGGAGGAGGAGGAGGAGGAGGAGGAGGAGGAGCAGGAGGAGCAGGAGGAGCAGGAGGAGCAGGAGGAGGAGGAGGAGGAGGAGGAGGAGGAGGAGCAGGAGGAGCAGGAGGAGCAGGAGGAGCAGGAGGAGGAGGTCAAGGTCGTTGTGAGGCGCGAACGTCGATTTCAGACAGGGACCGATAAAAATTTGTGTTATACACTTTCCTACTGATTTCCTACCCCAAGAGTCTACCGGAGCGAGAGAAATAACCCATCTCAACTATATACAATCAAGAGAACTTACGATCGAAGCCCAAAAATCCAGAAATTTGGTAAAATCAATCCTGACGCCCCCCCCCCTTTTCCAACAAAATAGCAGAATCAGAGCACTTGAGAAAAAAATGGGAAGAATAGACATAGATACAAAAAATATAGTCAGAGAAGAAATCTCTACATTTAAGACAAGTTATGAAGAAGAAATAGACAAAAAAATACAGAAAATGGTTGAGCAGAAAACAAGTGAATTAGAGGACAGACGACGTAGAGAGCTGAATATTGTAATCTTCAATTTGCCGGAGGGACCAAGCCCTGTTAATTCAGAAAACAAAGAAAGGGACGAATCATTGATGAGTCTCATAGCCTCGAGACTTGGAGTAGACAACTTAGAAATTGAAACGTCATACAGGCTCGGGAAAAGACAACGGGACAAAACTAGAGCACTAAAATTAATTTTAAAAGACAAGAAACAAAGAAAAAATCTCCTGGACAATGCCAAAAACATCAAAAACGTAGTTCCAGAAGAAAAATACAGATCAGTAGTAATAGCAAAGGACAGAACGGAAGAACAGAGAAACGAAAGAAGAGAGAAACTAAAGAATAAGAAAAGTAATGAAGAAAACCAAAACATCCTAACAAGTCCCCCGAAGATGGACGACTACAGTAACTATGTCCTATCCCAACCCAACTATTCAAGAGAAATTCAGGATCCGTTTGAGGCTGAAACACTAATTGCATCCAGAAATGACAACACAATAAGAGAAAGACATTCTCCAGCAGCTCCTACTCATGAAATAACAATGATGGAGGTAACAAACATCCAAGAAGTGACAGTCCCGGGTGGGTTATTGACACAGAACCCATCGCAGTCCAAGCCTGTAAATCAGGCTCGTGAATAGTGTGTGTTTTATCCCAAGTAAGGGAAGTTCTTTTAACTGTAAAAAAGATTTTAATTGTACAAAAAACATAAGTGTTTTCTACACAAACATAGACTGTCTCACACCTAGTAAATTCGATGAGATGAAATCATGTATACTACAAGAAAAAACAGATGTTAGGAAAAAGATAAGTGTATTTTTTTTTCTAAAATCAACAAAGAATTATACGTAATTCGAAATTGTGGAGTGTTAGAACACACACACTAAGTAGTGCGAGAGAACAAACATAACAAACACAAGGGATAATATCCCAACTAACAACAGAGGAAAACACCAAGAAAAGGGCCAAGAAGAAGCCAAGAGCTTATGTACATGACTGCATGGGAAATGTACATCAAGGCCTCTACAACTACATGAACTACATGAACTACATGAAAACAGCTGTTGTTTACTTCCGGTTGACCAACTGAAGAGAAAGATGAAAGTAGAGCTAATTGATACCACCTCCAACACACACCAACTTGGGTAACATACTACACAAATAGTTGAAAATGCAAGTTTACCTCCTAATCTCGATTTATCTCTCAGTTATCTTAGAAACGTCCACACAGTTTAATACTGATGAAGTGTACCAGAACCCGGACACAACATACTTTCGGATAAAAATTTCAGGGGACTGCCATCCCAACCCAGGTCCAAATTACCGCTTCCCTTGTAAGATCTGCAGCCTTCCAGTGAAATCAAACCAGCATGGACTGGCCTGTGACAACTGCGATGCTTGGTTTCATACAAAATGCATCAGTATGCCGTTCGAAGTATATAGAATCAGTCGGGATGACGTCATAGCCTCACTTTCATTTTTTCATCGAGGGTACAACCTCGGTCTTTATCGTTACGGGATACCAACTTTGAGGCAGATTATTTCAAAAATCCATCGTTAAAATTCATAAACAAAACTCTTTCTTTAAAGAATGTGATTTAAACTTTCTAACTACCAACGCATTTTTAATAATCAGGCGTAGTCGTCGAGATATTAATGCTGAAAGTTGGTTATGCTTCAATGAAAAAGACCGAAGCTTTCACCTCCACCGAATGAGTGCAGGTCCGCTGACGACGTTTTTGATTGGCTGAAAGAATTGTGCCGACCGGGTCAATAGAGGCATTACCCAGAATGTATCTTGGATTTGTTTCAGCTGTGGTGTTCCGAACTTCTCCACAACACTCTTTGACACAACAATGGCAAACACACTAGGCTCATCGATAGCTACAACAAACTCATACAGTCTTCTTAGTGACCCAGATCCTGATCCCTTAGCCACACCAGCCAGAAGTGATTGCACCCTTTCATCTATCAACACTTCCCTTGGCTCCCCCTTACTCACCTCATCACCTAAAGTACATCCACGGAAGCAACCTGACAACCCCCGGTCTACATTTAGAGTCATGGTCGTCAACTTCCAAAGTATTAGGGCCAAGAGACAACCTTTCTGGCTATTATTATCAGAACTAGATCCTGACATCATCATTGGAAGCGAGACATGGCTCCACAGTGGTATCTATGAGAGGGAAGTTATTCCACCTGGATACCATACTCTCTCCAGGAAGGACAGAAACAGGGACCCACACGGTGGTGTCATCATAGTAGCCAAAGAACATATCACCGGATGTGACCTGCAGATTCAGACTACAACTGAACTCACGGCTGCTAGTATAGAATGCTCTGGAAACAACAAACTCATCATTGCAGCAATCTATAGACCTCCAAACAGTGACTTGGCATACCTGCGAGATATGAAGGAATCTCTACAGAACCTCCATGCTGAGCACCCAAAAGCCACTATATGGATAGCCGGGGATGCAAACCTTCCAGACATAGACTGGGACAACAACACCATCTCATCCAACTCCTACAGTCATGGCATTAACCAGACCTTTCTAGACCTTCTGTACGATACAGGATCAGAGCAAATGATCAAATTCCCAACAAGGAAAAACAACATACTCGATCTGTTTGTGACAAACCGTCCCTCCCTAACGATACGCAGCAAGCCCTTGCCAGGGGTCAGTGACCATGACATTGCCTTCCTAGAGGTCGCTACAAAGGCCACCAGAAAACGACTACCCAAACGTAAAATTATGTTATGGAATAAAATGAACAAGGAAGACATAGCAGCCACTATCGCCGACTTCACTGAAAACTTCTCAAGCCAAAACACACTTGACTCTGACCTGAATAGCCTCTGGACCACATTTAAAGAGAAATGTACAACAATAATCCATGACAAAGTGCCCAGTAAGATGACATCCAGCAGATTCGACCAACCATGGATTAACAGAAAGGTAAAACGTCTGTCACGAAGGAAGAAGAAAGCCTACAACAAGCTTAAAACTAGTACCAATCCAGAAGATACCACTAAATACCGTCAACTCCAGAAGGATACCCAGCAAGCGTGTAAATCTGCCTACAATGAGTATGTGAAAGACCTTGCTAGCGGTGACCAAAATCCAAAGAAGTTGTACTCGTTCATAAACAGCAAGCGGTGTGAGAGCTCAGGTGTTCCAATCCTTAAACACAATGGCATAGGCTATAGTGACCCCAAGAACAAGGCAGAGATCCTTAACAACCAGTTTGCCAGTGTTTTCACTGAGGAGGACCTGTCCAGTATCCCATCTATGGGCACAGACAAATACCCAACAATGGACCCTTTTGACATAACTGTAGATGGCGTGAGTAAACTACTCCTAAAACTTAGCCCGCACAAAGCCCAAGGACCAGATGGACTACCACCAAGGTTTCTCAGGGACTTCGCCAACGAGATTGCGCCAGCTCTTACCCTTGTGTACAAAGCATCCTTAGCTCAAGGTAAAGTACCAGATGACTGGAAACATGCCCTGGTCGCACCCATCTTCAAAAAAGGAGACAAAACTGCACCAGCCAACTACAGACCGATATCACTGACATCAATCTGTTGCAAAACACTGGAGCACATCGTACATAGCCAGGTCATGAAACACTTGGACGAGCACAACATCCTTACAGATAGCCAGCATGGCTTTAGAAAAAGACGGTCTTGTGAAAGCCAGCTTATAATAACAATCCAGGACATCGCCTCCAGCTTGGATGATGGCGACCAAGTCGATGCTGTGCTACTTGACTTCAGTAAGGCATTCGACAAAGTTCCCCACAAACGGCTCTCCACCAAACTAGAGCACTATGGAATACGAAACAGCCTTCTAACTTGGATAGAGAGCTTCCTTAGCCATAGAAGTCAAGAGGTTATTGTCGAAGGTCACACCTCAGAATCAGCCCCTGTCACATCGGGTGTCCCCCAGGGCTCTGTCTTAGGCCCCCTAATCTTCCTCCTTTATATCAACGACATGCCAGGAAGAGTAGCCTCCACCACCCGATTATTCGCAGACGACAGCCTACTTTATCGCAAGATCCGCTCTACCCAAGACACAGACATCCTACAAGAGGACCTCATTAAGCTTGAGCAGTGGGAAAAAGACTGGCAGATGCAGTTCAACCCTTCCAAATGCGAGACCATCCACATCTCCAGAAAGCGGAACCCAATCAAGCGTACTTATTTGCTGCATGACCATCATCTTGAAAATGTCACCGATGGAAAGTACCTTGGGGTTACAGTACATGAAAAACTGCTGTGGAATAAACATGTGGACAATGTCACCAAGAAGGCAAACAGCTCTCTCCCATTTCTAAGAAGGAACATATCCAGGTGCCCACAAGATGTGAAAGCCCAATGCTATCAGACGCTGGTTCGCCCAATCCTGGAATATGCTGCACCAGTGTGGGACCCATACACCACATCAAACATTGCCCAACTAGAAGCAGTGCAGAGACGTGCAGCTAGGTTTGTCCACGGAGACTACAGAACAACGAGCAGTACAAGTCAAATGATTGCCACTCTAGGCTGGCCCTCACTCCAACAGAGACGCTCTGATGCCAGACTTGTACTGATGTACAGGATTGTTCACCACAAGATTGACATACCAGCGGACCAGTATCTCCATCCAGCCACCGTCTCTCTTCAACGGGGAAGAAATATATGCTACCTGGTACCCTTTTGCCGCACCGACCCATACAGATTCTCCTTCTTCCCAGTAGCCATCCGCCTGTGGAACCAACTCCCAGCCCAGACAATCGCAGCCGAGACCCTGGAACTGTTCAAGGCTGGCCTGGCATCCCTCCACTAACTGTACAGACACTGTTTTTATCGGTTTTTAGCTGCACTTGTTTTCGCCTCACGCCAACCTTGTACAGTCACAGTGCGTTGATGCTCCAGAGGAGCCCTGCACTTATTGGGAAGAAGAAGAAGAAGAAGAGGAGGAGGAGGAGGAGGAGGAGTGGTGTCCGTAGTCGAGAGGTAGAGAGTCGGTCTACCGACTAAGAGGTTCCGAGTTCGATCCCCGGTAGCGGAAGTTGTTCGAGGCTTCTCATTGGCCCACACATTCGGCGCGAGTAGCCTACTGGTCAGTGTATTTCCAGGAAGCAGAATCGAGAGGGATTAAATTAAGTTGAAAAAACTTGCTTCCCAATCGATGTAAAATAAATACGTTCAGGGGAACGTCTGAAGAAAGGAGAAGAAGAAGAAGAAGAAGAAGAAGAAGAAGAAGAAGAAGAAGAAGAAGAAGAAGAAGAAGAAGAAGAAGAAGAAGAAGAAGAAGAAGAAGTGTATGCCTACAAAAGTTCTATACGTGAAGTTTGAACACGTGTAAGCCCTACTATAGGCTATATTTGCATATTTTTAATGTTATTTTGCTATTATCTAGTTTAAGAAAGCAGAAACTGTTGTGTTACCAGACGAGTTGGTCAAACGAGATTCGTTATGCTAGTGTCACACTGTGCCGAAGTTGACATCCGATGGCAACACGAATATGGAATTTGTAATTTCGCACGAAGATGGACCCGAACTTGGTAAAAATTCAATTGAAAGACGAAGCAAACACGGTGCCAAAAGATGGTCATGCGATGGCTCCCGAACCGGCTTCACGATGGCTACGCGACGTCGCGTGGAATTCGTGTTCACAGTACGATGCATTCAGGAGAGCTCACGAAGGCAACACTTGATCATCCCGGGGGGGGGGGTATCTAAAAATGTGACAGATGTTTTTTTTTTTCAAATACATACCATCAAATATTTAAAATGTCTTAAAATGCGACAAAATCAACATTAATTTTCTTTGACTTAATTTGTAATTGGGGGTGTTATATGCTGTATCATCCAAATAATTATAGGATTTGCATATTATGTTGGTGTGGTTATGTTAACTATATTTATTGCACAGTCAGCCTGTCATGTCTCTATTTAGGTGTTTGGTAAACACGTTAATTTCCTTTTCTTATCAGCAGCACCAAATTGCTTTCAGATAGCTAATGTGTAAGATTTTTAAAACTTTTAAAAACACCGTTTTGACCCAAAAATATTATAATCAAATACATGTGTAATAAAACAAAATAAGAGCTGTCGGAAGTCAGCAAAGCGCGACAATGATGTAGTGAAACATTCAAAGTCCGAAAAATACAGATAGGCTGATATGATGGCCTCAGAAGCATGTGCGAAGTTTGATAGCAATAGCTATATAGCAGAAAAATATGTCTCAGATTTATGAACATTTCATGTAAAAACTAAACCAAGATTTTTTAAGTCCAAAAGGGGTAAAAATTCCATTAAATTTCAGAGTAACGGATCTTTGCATAGAGGCTGCTATAACGGTCTCGGAATCCCTTGAAAAGTTTAAAATCAATAGCTGTTATAAAAAAGTTATCACAGACATATGGAAGTTGCACGTAAAAACTTTAGCCTATACAAGAATTACGAAAGGACAAAACTTCAACCAAATTACATGTTAGAGTAGTGAATCTTTGCCGAGATTGAAAATATTATTATGGTAACAGAAGCATGTGTTTCACAAAGCTTCACCAAGCCAAGTTCCAGAGCAATATCAATAGTTGAAACAGAGATATTAAAGTTGCACACAAAAACTTACTACCAACCAAATCATTGCGCTGACGCCCGGGTGTCAAGAAAAACACTTCCCCATTCAACGAATTGTCGCGCCATATAAATGTCTTTTCGTCGCTTTTTTGTTTTAATCATTTGGCACGATAAATCGCGAAAATGTTTAGGACACTCTTGCGTGGGAACGGGTGTAAACGTGAAACGTTTAATCACTTTTGGAATGTCAATATAAGTTGATTAGCACGGAAGTCATGTATTTATGTATCGAAATTGAAATAAAGATAGGGACACTTTTCTGATGTTGGTGTTACTTGTTTTAAGGTTCGATCATCGGTGTTTCAAATATCATAATATACTCCTCACAAAAAGTTAAGCAACAAAAGTAATTCTCTCAGTATTCTTTTTATACACGCGGGAATTTTTGCACAGATTTGTTATTCGGACAGCCATATCTATGCTTAAATACACTTAAAGGAATACTGAATGTCATCGTCTCCAAAAACAGCTATCACGTGATTAGAACACACTTACCCCAAAAACATGCATGCAAAATGTGTCGCATATACGGATTTCAAACATGGCATTAGCTCCGTATGTGCTTTAAACGCGTCGATTTGACAACTTTGATGTCATCAGCATTTGAATCATGCCAATACGTCACATGACTCCAATTGAAGTGGCTCAAATTGTTGGAATGCTACAGGGTGGGGCAACAAAGACTGCTGCTGCCATTCACTTTAAATTTCATCCCAGTATTGACTGAAAAGCAATAACCCGATACAATCAAACTGGACAGATGTCAGAGAGACCACGTTCAGGTCGTCTAAGAGTAACAACACCTTTTGAAGACCGTTATGTTGCAACCTTAGTCCGTAGGAACTGGTTTACAACGACCTAAACGCTGAAAAATGACCTTCAGAGGATGTCAGGAAACATACTTTCCATCCAAACCGTGAGGAACATGTTTCACACAGAATGTCTAAGGTCCAGGATACCACATCAACGGATCCAGCTTCCCCCAAAACGTCGACGGCAAAGATTAATATTGGAACATCGACATCAAAACTGAGGGTCACTCGTTGGCGTCACAAACTCTAAACTGACTCGTCAAGATTCTGCCTTGGTTCTAATGATGGCATGACACGTGTGTGGAGAAACGGTAATGAACGGTTTGCCGACTGTACCATCGCTGAACACGACCAATATGAACGTGGGAGTTTGATGGTCTGGAGAGGTATCAGTGTTTGCCACAGAACAGAGCTGGTTGTCATCAGATGAGGTTCAATGACTGGTGTAAGGTGCATTTCCGAGATCATCACGCCTGTTATCATCCTTCTGGCACAGTAAACAGATCCAACTGTTTTGTTAATGGGTGGTAATGCCAGTCTCTATCGTTCTGGAATTGTGACTGAAGTTCTGTGGACCAACAACATCAGACATATAGACTGGCCTGCTACGTTTTTAGACCTTAATTCGATAGAACATACGTAGGACATTCTTTGGGGGCGTGTCTATGGTCAGCATGTTCGCCCACAGACTCTGGATGAACTGCAACAGGTATTGCAGACAGAATGGAGGATCAATCCACAACGGACATTAGACAGACATATCTGCTTGATGCCAAGGTGTGTTCGGGCGTGTGTTGAACATCGTAGGGGTCATACCAGGTACTTGATGCTCGATCATGGCCTGAAGCGGCCGGAAAACAACTTTTTACAAATTCTGAAGTGCTGGCGAGTGACGTTTTGCACCATTGTTTCGTCGGGACGGTTTTCGAGGATCTGTAACTTTGTTATTGGTTGATGATTTTCCCAATCATTTAACGTAATTTGTGTAATAAGACCTCACTTTTGTAATGTATAAAACATAGATCATTAGATGTGATAAAACACATTTGAGAAAGAAAAGCATCTTTGTTGCTTAACTTTTTGTGAGGAGTATATTACTGGGTAAGCCTACATTGAATTGTGTAAATGCAATTGCAACATAAATAAAACACACTTGAAAGGCCTATTATTGTATTACTGATCTCATTCGACACGACAGTGACCTTTTCTACGCAAGAAGTATGTATATTGTGCGATCTCGGTCATAGCACACCTGGTAGGCTTGTATCAGACGAATCTGGAAGAACTCCATCAGCTTTATGTTTATGTTCCATTATGCTAGATATTGGACTGACATTACTTAAATCCATGAGTAAAAAACAGTACCAATAATAGTGTTATAGGAATGAACGAAAGCGGGAAAATTACACGAGCATCGCATATCATTTCTTTTGCTCGAATTTGCTTCGGGCTATTGGTAGCACAAGAAACTCCAAAATCAACTATTTGAAGACTTATTCTTTTCGAAATAATTCTCCAAGTTTCAAGATACGCATTGGGGGCATCAGGGGCATATCACGAAACTAATAAGATTCTACCATCAACAAACTGAAACAATTATGTTTCGATACTTATTTCGGTAGAAATCTAGCCACAAATTCTGAAAACATCGATATCTGTATCGGTAGAGAGGTAGCTTGCTGAAAAAGATTTCTACTGAAAATGTGGGTTTAAAAATTGTAATATTTCGTGTTTGCGATACTAAAATAAAGTAAAGTGAGATCGTTATAGGTTTACATCGGTTAATTAAATGCTCATTCGGTGTTTCTACCTTCAAATACGGTGGCATTGAGATGGCTTCCCGAATTCGTGTTGCTTTCCTTAGGCAATCGGGAAGGTTCGCGATTGCTTCGCATTGCCCTCTTTAGGCAAAAAATGACATATGGTGGCGATGATTATGCGAAGGAAATGCGAATGTTACCCGATTTGAACAGATGTCTACACGATGGCATTACGAAGGACAAGATGGACATACAAATCCAACACGAAAACGCACCTTCGTGTTGACCTTCGGCAATTTTTTGGCATGCCAAATATTTTGTCGGCGTTCCCGAAGGTACTGCCGAAGTCCGAGAAATTCAGCCGACGGTCATACGATGACTCAGGATGGCAACTACGAAGGGCCCGATGGATTCACGATCACCCCCGAACTTGGAAAATTCGAACATCGTGTTTCCATCTTCTGTCATCTTCGGCACAGTGTGACACTAGCATTAATAGAGTACTTTTGATTGGACGAAAACTCGAATAAGTGGAATAATTTAAACCATTTTCCAAGCGACACGGATTTGGACTGCAATAAAATTTGAACGAGAAAATATTGAGGCAAATGGGGAAACGATGTTTCTACAAGGGACGTAGAGGGAATGGACAATATGCAATTCTAATTACTAATTAACCCATTAGGCCTACTGAATGGCAAAATTTTAGACTGCTCCAAATTCAAGGATGTTGCAGACGTCATTTTAAACTGAATGAAACTTTTATATTTTTCGGTCATTTTGTGTAGAAAATATTGTGGGAAATGAAGAAATTGCTTGTCACTGTGTGGTAATGGGTTAAGGTTTAGGCGATTAACTATACAGGGAATTCTATTTAGACCTCACTTTAAAGACCAAATATTTCATCTCCATGTTTCATTCTACAATAATATAAGTTAGTTCTAATAATCGTATTTTTGCTAATTCGTTAAATTTCGTTTAACGACCTTGAACGATTTCTTGCACACAGGAATATCGATGATGAGAAAAAACTCGTTCAAGTTCAAGATGTGTTTTTTTTTCTTGTCATGATTGATTAATTAATATTTTGAGGACGTAATTGTAGATTCGTTTTTAGCTCCACTGGCCGAAGGCCAGCGGGGCTTATGTCATGGCCCTGTGTCCGTCGTGCGTCCGTGCGTGCGTCCGTCCGTCCGTGCGTGCGTAAACAATTTTCAAACATCTTCTTCTCCAAAACTACTGGACCAATTTCAACCAAACTTCACCAGAATCATCCTTGCATGAATCTCTACCAAATTCCTTCAAAGAAATAAAATCCGTGCAGAACTTGAATTTTAATTAATTTAAGTTTAAATTTTCAAAAAATCTTTAAAAATTCTTCTTCTCCAAAATTACT
This sequence comes from Fragum sueziense, assembly GCA_963680895.1. Classification (NCBI taxonomy): domain Eukaryota; kingdom Metazoa; phylum Mollusca; class Bivalvia; order Cardiida; family Cardiidae; genus Fragum; species Fragum sueziense. Next base: position 3,157,079 of record OY804601.1, on the reverse strand, counting down.
GGACCAATTTCAACCAAACTTCACAGAAATCTTCCTTGCTTGAATCTCTACCAAATTCCTTCAAAAGATTAAAATCCGCGCAGAACTTGAATTTTAATTAATTTAATTGATTTAAATTTTTGAAAAATCTTTAAAAATTCTTCTTTTCCAAAACTACTGGACCAATTTCAACCAAACTTCACACGAATCATCCTTGCATGAATCTCTACCAAATTCCTTCAAAAGAATAAAATCTATGCAGAACTTGAATTTTAATTAATTTAATTTAATTGAATTTTCGAAAAATTGTTAAAAATTCTTCTTCTCCAAAACTACTGGACCAATTTCAACCAAACTTCACACGAATCATCCTTGCATGAATCTCTACCAAATTCCTTCAAAAGAATAAAATCTATGCAGAACTTGAATTTTAATTAATTTAATTGAATTGAATTTTCGAAAAATTGTTAAAAATTCTTCTTCTCCAAAACTACTGGACCAATTTCAACCAAACTTCACAGAAATCTTCCTTGCATGAATGTCTACTAAATTCCTTTAAAAGAATAAAATCCGTGGAGAACTTGAATTTAAAATAATTTGATTGATTTAAATTTTCGAAAAATCTTTGAAAAAAATTCTTCTCCAAAACAACTGGACCAATTTCAACCAAACTTTACAGAAATGTTCCTTGCATTAATCTCTTCATAATTTCTTCAAAAAAATAAATTCTATGCAGAATTTAGATTTTAACTTATTTAATTAAATTAAATTTTCGAAAAATCTTTAAAAATTCTTCTTCTCCAAAACTAATGGACCAATTTCAACCAAACTTTACAGAAATGATCCTTGCATTAATCTCTTCTTAACTCCTTCAAAAAAAAAAAAATGAAATCTATTTAGAACTTAAATTTTGATTAATTAAATTAAATTAAATTTTTGAAAAATCTTTTTTCCAAAACTACTGGACCCAATTTTAACCAAACTTCACACGAATCTTCCTTGCATTTTTCTCCTCTAAATTCCTTAAAAAAATAATTTCCGTGTAGAACTTGAATTTGAATAAAATTTAATTAAATTGAATTTTCGAAAAATTGTTAAACAATCTTCTCCAAAACTACAGGACCAATTTTAACCAAACTTCACAGGAATCTTCCTTGCATGAATCTCTTCCGAATCCCTTCACGATCGGACGAAAAGCTTGGCCGTGGTGGGCTAGGCTTTTTTATGCTATATGAAACTGTAATTTTAAGAAAATTTTAAAAACATTTCTGCTCCTTAATCACATATTAGATTTCACTCTGGTGTAGCATGAATCTTCTTTGAATAGACCTCTATTGTATTCCTTCAAGAAGTTCTTAGTCTAAATGTCTAAAAGCCAGTGGAGCGATACAGGGCCATCTTGGCCCTCTTGTTCAATAAGCGCTGTAGTGGGCCTACTACACCGACAAAAAGAATAAAAGGACGCATTTTCCCAAAATAAGTTTTCATGGGAGAATGTTTTCAGAAGAAAATTTAATGTCGATTCGAATATGATTTGAAGCAGAGAAAGCCGAACAACGCCAGTTATTTTCTGTTTGTGGCGGAGCCTTTAAACCGCACACGATTACAAAGTTATTGGCGACAATTTATCTCTTTTTGTTTAAAGATCCACCATATTTAGAAAATCTCTGGTGTTTTCGGCTTTCTATGCTTTAAAGTTTGTTCTTAAAACCCGTCACGTATCAACACAAAATTTATCGTAGATTATCAATAAAGTTGTATCACGCAATTCCACGCCATGAAAAGATGCATATATAGCTGGGTATGTCTACAATGGTTGCGGCCATTTCTGGTCTAAGGGAAGTAAATATGTTTGTCGTGACACGTGACAAATCTATAGGGAAGGTCCGGTGAATTATTACGATTAAGGTGACCTGTGATTGGACAATATTTTTTACTGGAATTGACCATGATTTATTCATTTGTGACTGATTATATTCTATTTTCAAGTTAAAAGAAAAAAATTAACGATTTTGAATCATTTTGGCAATTTCTGGGCCATTTTAAAAGATGGGTATTATACTCTGAAATGCTTCTGAGACTAGCTCTGCAGTTAGGGTGAGCTCAAAAATGGGGTCAAAGGTCATAGAGAAAAGGATTCATGCCATACTAAAATTCATTTTTTCGGGTGTATGAATGGATGTTCTAGAATTTAAGGTAGGTCAGATCATTGCTGCAAACTCATGGACTGAGCTATAAGCCAAAATGTTATAATGGTCGCCTATGTAAAACTATGTACTTCCCTTAGACCTAAATTCTGCATTGAAAAGACTGTGTGGTACTTGTTATGACTGCTGGCAGGATATAAGGTAAGTTTGGACTCGAGGGTTACTTTTTTTTATCTGCCCAATGATTTTTTTTATTTGTACATATGTTGTCAAGTAAAATTAACTAAACAGATCTGGGTAAGTTTCCATGCTCATTTTCGTGTCAAAGTTATCTTCTCAAAGATTGCAAGGGAAATAAGAATTTGCTCTTTATTGAGTTATCCTTGGTGTTAGGGAGCATGTCGTGGTTCTTCAAAATTTAAGTTATCTATGATACGTGATATGATATGATTGAAAGTAAAATTTTAAAACCATTTTCTGGAATAAATTATGGGAAAAGTTGAAAAATCACATTTTCTTTTTAAAAAAAAATGCATTTTTTCCGCCAAAAAAATCCCCAATGAATATTTTTTGCTTTTGGAAAAAAAGATATTTGACTTTATCTTACTACCACCCTGTTTTAGCCTGATTAGCCTCTTTCCATTATCGTTTTAGTCCGTACCCGCAGAACACTTCCGGTGACAAACACTGGGTTTATGGGAAATTAACATTGTTTTCGATCTATAGGGAATCGGAAAGGTTTTAAACTGTATCGTTTATCAATGCAAGAATCCGAAGATAAATGACGGAAGTAAAGAGAATCTTCACTTTTTCCGATTTCCACATTGTCAGATCAACGCAAGCGCAGAGCATGGATAAAGGCAGTGTACAGGGATGAGTCAGTTGGAGAAAGAACAGTTTATAAATAGGCATAACCTTCGCACAACAGTTATGCTACATACCAATTCGTTGTTAAGCCGGTAAGATCGCAATTTTATTGGATTTAGCCTACTGTCAACCGTTTTCCGTTTAATAATTTCGCCCTTTGCCTCTAAGGACGACTTCCGGTGGCTGTTGTGTGTGTGTGTGGGGGGGGGTCTTAGTGGAAATAGGCTATTTATGACATAAATATCTATAATGACTGACTTTAAAAACGCACCGCTGAAGTTCATCCGGCAATAATATGCAAAATACTTAATCAATTATGAAGTATTGTATTAACAGAAGCTAAACATCTTCCCAACATTTCAACATTTCCTGAAAATTTCAGACAAAATAAATATTATGCGATTCAATGGCTGAGATATAGCCATCTAAAGAGAGTGTGTGTGAGGATTTTGACAGTTTGATTTGATAACGAGTAATTTCGCTCTGAGTATAAAAAAACGATCCTCAGTCGTGACCTCGCTGGCTCTTGAGTTGAAACAAAAATTTTATTCGTTTGGGCTTGAATTATGTACCATATATTGCTGGAGAGTATTCAAAAGTTTTGGCTTCCGTTTTTCAGCATGTCTAGGCCAAACGCACACTGATCTGACGATGACTTTCTGTAACAATATGTCACGGGTAAAATCGCCAATAGTGAAAAACGCAAAATCTTATTCGTTAATTCACTGTTCTGACACTAGTTTGTCAGTAGCAACATCTTTGTATTACAATTGCAGTTGAAAACGTTGTTGTAAACCAATTACGTAAGTGACGTTCACGTGTATGTTATCATCTTGACGTTAGCTCGTTATAAACGGCTGATCAGGACGCTGGTGCTCAGCAGCAATCCTTGTAGATTGGCTACGTTAATGAGAGTGAAAATCATTTTTACATTTAAACGTCTCGTCCATTCTTGTTCACAAACACTCGCATATATGCGCATAGAATAACCCAACAATTTGAGTACGCTCGTCGAACTTTGTCTCTTGGCTTTATTTTTTGTTTAATCAAATTGATTGAGAAAGAAAAGTAAATACTGACCATTGGGATATGGAATGGTCACCTAAGGTGTAGTCACGTAGACGTTATCCATATTTTGCACGTCGACGTCGTGCGAAATAATGTGGTTACTGACTGCAATTGGATCTTGGCTTATTCGTTGAAATATATATCAGAAGTACAATTTCGATCTTATTGACTATGACTACGAAAATATTTGAAAAAAATTAAGTAATGCGTTTTTACAGTGAGTCATACTTAGGCCTATATATTTTTAAAGAAATCTAAACAAAATTCTGGCAGATGTTTACAATAAGAACAACAAAATACTTCATTTGACAATCACCATCACAAAAAAGGATGTTTCGCTTTAAAAAAAAATGATGAAAATTGTAGCATGAGCATTTTGGTGCCGCAGAATAAACACAAACTCTGTAAGTCACATGGCCCCTCTCCAAACTTACCTTAATTCTTCTCAGTTAACTTTTTTCTCTAACAAGACCTCTTGTGCGCCCAAATTAGAGAAATTTTGGGAAAGCACTATAAAGCGAGAAAAAAGAAAATGTAGGCTAAGTATGCAGCAGGCCCATTTCTACTTTTGCACGAGGTCGTCACATGCAGAATTTTACGAATATTTTATTTATTATTTAACGAACCCCGCTTTTGGCGTCCCTGATAGAAACGGAAAATATTGATGTAAAAGAAGGAAATGCTGAAATTCAAAACCTGCATTAACTTTTACTCCTTTTGTCGCAATATTTTCTCTAATATTTCAGACGTAGGCTACATCATTTATCTTAATCAATACCAATTCTACGGCCCATATTCTATAGCGTTTTGACATTGGACCACGATAAAATTTTGTTGTTTGTGAAAGAGTGAAGTAGCTACGTTTATCAGTGTTTTTCAATTAATCACCATATGTTTGTCTCCTTTAGTAGCAGTGTTAATGTCACGTGATTGTTAATTACTGGAATAAAACGGCAATTCTGCGACTCATTTGTTTACATTAACACAGATTGCGCTAATCCTGTGATCGTCTAGTCGAAATAACATGTGTTTTAGTGTTATATTGTAATAATATCAGCTATGGGGTGATATATAACTTGTAAGAGAATTTGTAGATATTTTTCTAACTTGGAGAGGAAACTGAACGATATTGGCATTGAGTGATGGCGCAAATTAATAAATCCTATTTCTATGACATCGATACGACGTATAACTGGGGTAACATTTCGTATTTTACGTTTTTCTCCGAGTTCAACAGACCATGGCGTGGAGCGGCAGGTATAGAAGCGGCGTTTTTAGTTGTTGTTTTTGTGATCTCGAGTTTCTGGAACGTTGACTTGCTGTACTCCACGTACAAAAACCGCACTCACACAACGTCGACGCAGTACTTCATATCTAACCTAGCAATATCCGACTTGTTATTTGTGACGTCAGCGCTACTCATTGCCGCTGTACGTCTGGCTACAGCATGGCCGCTGGGTGACGTGACGTGTAACTTGTTGACGTATAGTATGTTTGTTTGTGGATTCACGATGGCGTGGACCATGACTATGATTAGTATAGATCGACGTCAGTGTATCGTGGGACTGAACAATCTCTTGATTAAACGTCACATATTTGGAATCTGTGTGAGTATATGGATGGTCTCGTTATTCGTGTTTTCTCCAATAGCAATATTCTTCAACCTGAAGGACGTGCGGACAGATAACGGATCTGTCCAGTTTTGTACGTTAGTGTGGCCGCAGACTAACCTGGGATTGTCCATTATGTTTACGTCCGGGTTTTGTCTGGTCGGTGTCTTGTTTCCGCTGTCCATAACAAGCGTCAACTATTACAGAATATTTAAACGGTTACAGACGTCCAGACAGGCTGTCGCTAGTATAACGTCACGTCAAGGTGCGGTCATGCCACGTCAAGTAACGACCACGTCACGACATTGTACAAATACGTCACGCCAAACTACGACCACGTCACCGACGGATAAAGGAAAAGGCAGAAATATTCGCGTGGTAAAGGTGATGTTGTTAATCGTGGTAATGTACTTCCTCATGTGGACCCCACTGATGGTAACGTTAGGTTTTATCTGTCATGACGTCTCACTCAGTGAAAACACGATACCGTCACACGCGCTGCTCTGGACAACGTTTATAGCATACGTTAATTCGTGCGTAAACCCTTTCTTATACGGATACGTCAAAAGACAAGAAGACACGTTCAAGTGTCGACGTTATTCGTGCTGTAGTGACGTTGACGTGCCGCCAAGGACCATGATGAATAACTCTGTACACGCTCTACCAGCCTGTGAGGACACTGTGACACAGAGGTATTGATGATCTCGGGTATTGAATACTTACTGGCAAAATGATATACTGTTTCATATTGAAACCAGTGGTAGGCCTATACGGTAACTTGAATGATAACGCAAAACCGCTGCATTACCATAGAAAACACTGAAGGAAATGTGGTACTGTACATATCATGATTTTCAAAGTACATATCGTGCAAAGTCGTCAAAATTAATTGTTTCAGGTAGATCTACCGGCATTTGAGAGCAACTTGGATCTTAATCAAACTGTGCATATACGCAAGCCTATTTAGATACATATTGTTGTCAAATACCATAAAGTCCCCATTTCCAGTTATTAGTACCTGATTGTTCCAATTAAATGAAAGTGTAGGCCTATGCCTACCTAAAACAATTTGCGCTGTCTACGATTCATAGGTTGGAACGTCCTTTCAAATCAAATATGTGTCCTTTTTAATTGTACGTTACATATTTTGTTTCGGGGGAAACATTTCGTCATTGTGCAAGGAAAATATTAGTGTATATGTGACTGTCCGACCCTTGATTTTTATGCATGAACCTTATAAATGCGAAACACTCGATATGGACGAAAGAACTGTAATAAATATTAAAGATAAATAAATTGCTCGTACAACGTCAGTAGGTATATTTATTAAGATTTCTTGGATTCACAAACAAAGTATTGATCATCGTTACACTGTCCGTTCACCCACTGTCCGTTCTGGTTGTTGAGATAGACACAATCATGGTCCGCCATCTTGGATGGACAGCCTGGTGCCCAGTTTGTATAACCCGTGTCGTTCACGCTGGATTTACTGGTTATCCACTCCCAGCGACCGGGTACCAACAAATCGTGGGCGCCGATATAGAAGCTGGCTGTAGAATAGAAAATAAAGCACATGAGCAAGAACGTAATGTCAATTACGCACAATTTTGGCATCTGCGACTTTATTCGTTTTTACGTAACTTGACTACGGTTTTTTAAAAGTGCATTAGAGCGCGCGTTTTATCTAGGGTATTATCCCTCCCACACTCTCATGTCGTGTTCTTTTTCGAATCTCTTGCTACATCCCTGATTACCATGCAAGTTCGTCGTCTGCATCAGAAAGAGCAGAAAAATTGTTGCATATTATGATATACACTCACACGAACTTCTAAACGGCCACTTTTATTTTATTAATAAATCATATCAATTCACTTGGACTGTGTGTTTGCTTTTTGTACTTAACGAAGACACTTTCTATCTTTTCGAACAAAGAACAGTAGTGTCATGTCAAAAAAAGAAGCCGTGACGTCATTTTGATCGAAACCTTAAAATTGCACGTGTGTATTTTGAATTACGTGATAAATATCGATTCTTTTTTGATAATTTATCCATATGGATAGCCCAGACAGAAAAACATTTAACATGACAAGAATTATCATTAAAACGCGAGAAATGACCTTCGGAATGTTTGATGTTGGAGCTCCAGTCAGAAAGGTCAATTTGATAATTTCCTAGTCTAACAGCATCTTAATGGAATCATTCGATTTATTTTGTTTCTGGAGTAAACATATCGTTTTTATTGTTTGTCGATGGATCGAATCTGATATTTGCAGCTTTTTCACAAATAAGCAAATTTAGGATGAGTGAATGCGCACCGGAAGTGTTCATTTAAAACACGACGACGGCCACACTTAAGGACTACTATTCGTCAACAAGATGGACAGCTTTTTTAAGCATTTTTTAGAAATAATTTCATGCATGTACAAATAACGACAGACGAAATTTGGGTAATCCTAGCCATCAAATCCAAGTTACAAACGGCTATGAGGCGTTTTAATAAAAGCGATCCTAGGCCGCATCGTCAACGAATTGTCAAAGCCGTAGCACTGTTAAACATATTTTGAAGCCTAAACTGTACTGAACATTCCCTATGTTATCGGAAAATGGATTGGACACAAAATATGTTTCGTGATTAATCAGGAATCGGGTCTTGGACTTGTTAAACAGACGGATTCGAGCACTGCGAAAGTAAACGATTTAGAAGACCTGACTCGGCAAACCTGGTATTTCCGCACTGTACCATACCCTACAGTATCTTCAAGAATGCATATTATCCACGAGAATAGGATTCTTAGCCACGATAAATGCACACAGAGATCACATGGGATATTAAGTTGTGATATGCGAATTTTTATCTATGGGGTAGTGCACTTCTAAACGTCACCATTTCATTAATTTCGAACTCAGCTTCGTGAAACTTTGTCATATTTTTCAAAAAATGAATGAATTTTACAAAGAATCAAAATAACATCAGATATGTTGATTTGTAGATGAAAGAATGAAGTGGCCGTTTAGAAGTTCGGATGAGTGTACTTTATTTATAACTTTGCAGTACCTGAAGGCCTGGTCACATACACCATTTCGCCTCCACATCACGACCAAAGCACGTCTAAAATAGGGGAACTTGCAGTATAATATTGGGCGTGATGTGGACGTCATATGGACGTGGAACCGTATGTGACCGGCCTTAATATGCGTTCATTTTTTCTTAAAGAATTGAATAACACAAGGTGGATAATGTTAACAGAACAGACCCATTCAAATATCCGTACCCATACTAAGTATTCTTTCATACTATTCCATTTACCGTTTAAAAGTTTTGCCGTGTTTTCCAAATACAATCCCTCTATCGGTGTATCAATTTCTGCCAACTGGCCGCCCAGTCGCTTACATAGATTCTGTAAAATAACAGTCAGAATCAATATATTTCTAGATTCATTTGAAGGTCTATTTCATATATAAATAACACGGGTGGTAAACAGAGAAACTAGCTCCAAAAAGAGGTAGTTGCATAGAGCGAAAATTTGTAGGTCACGAACACATTTTCTAAAATTATTTCTTTTAAAGCGAGTTTTTGAGAAATCCGGCGATGCTGTAATATGAAGAAATGGTCGAAGTTTGTTGTGCATGAGAGTATACGGTATTAGTAGCAGGGTTTTAATACAATCGTTGAAAAAACATTTCAAAATCGAAAGTAAAGAAGTGTTTACTTTCGATCTTGAAATGTTTTTCAACGATTGTATTCAAACTCTGCTCACTAACACCGTATATTCTCGTGCACAACAAACTTCGACCATTTCTTCATATTACAGCATCGCCGGATTTTTCAAAAACTCGTTGTAAAAGAAATATTTGTAGAAAAAATGTGTTCGTGACCTACCTTTGTTTACAGATTTTCGCTCTATGCAACTACCTCGGTAGAGGCCGGATGTCACGAGGGAACGAAATACCGTTGACTCTTTTTGGAGCTAGTTTCTCTGTTTACCACCCGTGAATAAGCTTTCTATGATGTCCAGACATCAAACTGGTCACATTTTCGGTGACAAAGTACAGTTTTTACGGCAACAAAGAGAACAGACATAAAATACAGCTAAATGTCGACTTGTTAAAATATGTTTAAGAAATTCCAGGCAAATTACATCATGTTTAAGAAACTCGATGTAGCAGTTGTTGACGCAGATCGGATGTTCCGGTTGTAGGCCTACCGGTACAAGAAATAATAAATCGATTAATACATCAATCAATTCAATTAATGAATCTTACTAGAGCGTCGACCCAGGGTACTGAACTATGGCTGAATATATAACATTTTCCATTGTGCGATAGCCATCCATCCGGGCAATAACATACTGGAACAAACACAAAAATAATGTTACGTCACGCAAAAAGGAGACATCTGGGAAGTGCGGAAAAATTTTAAACTGACACAATTTAAAAACGCAAAAAGTACTTTATCACCAGATGATATAAACGACATAACCGATGTAGGCCTATAGTCTTTTCTAATTGTAATGTAGCATTTATAAACATAACAGGGAATAAAATGACATGTCATGATTAATGTCTGAGTGGACGTCCGTTCATGCGCTGACTCTGAAGGCGATGACGTTGGGTAAGAGCATGGCATCAAGAGGGAGGACGACAGCGAATCCCGTGTTCTCGCCGACGATTTATCACCGTGTCACGATGTTAATACCTCCTACGATTAGCAATCATAGCATTTGCTGTAGACTGAACCGTCACAAATCTGTTGCGTAAGTGACGTTAACATATACAATTGTCTTGACGTATATAGTTGTTACACGCAGCTGATATAGGGCGAAGCGGTCTGCATGCGTTCTCGTGTCGTTTACAAGTCTCACTAACCTTGGAACAGTCGGGTCGGTCACATTAAAGCGTCTAGCTACCTCCATTTGGAAAGCATCGCCGACCAAGAGCCACAAAACTCGGTTCCTTTGTGCCAAAGTAAGCCTCGGCATTTAACATAGGAAAATTATCCGTAGTTGTTGTGTTTTCGATGGGTAAATCAATGTGGCAGTTTGCACACAAACAATCGTGGCGAATTTAGACGTTGTCTGAATGCATGAGACAAGCATTTTGGGATGGGCGGTTAAGATGTCCGTGTAGTTTACAAAGGACACGACACAATTGGTTGGATGTGAATGGTATACATTAATTCACAAATGTCCCCAAATATGGTGCCGAGTGAGGATGCAGGAAAGGAATGATTGATGAAAATGTCTGTTGCGTTTTTAAATCGTGTCAGTTTAGTGAGTTTACAACGACTATGGTTTCACTCCTAAGACGATTTTCTAAATTTGAAAAGTTGTTATACCTGACTTCATGTTTATTTTCGAAATGCGATTTCTAGTTTACATCTAACTGCTGTTTTTTTTTTTTTTTTTATTTTGGATTAAGAGTCTTCCCAGACTGATAGTCCCTTTTCGAGTGACGGGTAACATGATTACGCCTGGGTTGGAGACTCCGAGTTGCTTACCAATGACTTATTCAGACACATGCCCCCGAAACCTCCAGCTATGTTTTATTCATCGAGACAAATAAAATGTTCAGTATTGGGGATTTCTGCCGAATCTGTTTAACCCTTTTCCAAACAGCAACATTTTAGCATGGTCCAACTTGAAAACTGCTGCAGACAACAAAGGGAATGTTGTTAAAGATGGAATTTGGGTACGATGAAGCATGGAAAATATTGAAACAAAAGGAGAAACTGCTGGTTATCAGCAGTTTATTCTTTTGTTTCAATGTTTTCCCAAGCCTGTTCTAATAGGGACGTCAAAAGCATATCTTGATTGGGAAAGGGTTAATGTAGAAAAGACAAGATTCCATAACGTCAATTTCTATCTCTGCAGCTATCTTTCGTTGCATTTACCTAAAGTTGGTGCAGCTCGATCGGTTTGCTTAATTAATGTTGCAAACAACGAATGAAACGTTTTCAAAGTTGCATAATTTAAAATTTTAAACTATTCCAATTTGAAAGCTGTGTAGATGACAAAATGTTTGTTGATGAAGAAATGATAAATACACGATATTATATCATAGAAAATATTGAGGCAAAACGAGGATATGAAGCAGTTTTTCTTAGATGAATGTTTTCCAAACACAAACCTTGCCCAAAAAGGATGTTAAATCAAGGTCTTGTTTGGGCGAGTATTGATAAACATTGGGTATTTACAGGAGATGTTCCAAAACGGCATAATTACAGTATCTTTTCTAAGGATTTAAAGACAAAATCCTGGAAAATATATAAAGCTTTAATAAACAAAAATACTGGGATATCAAACGACAAAAACATATCACATAATAGGCCTTTTAACAATGTAATGAAGTTTACTGCTTTTGTACAGAGTGTCCAAAAAAACACGGAACCCTAATTCAAAGTCAAATATTTCAAAGCGTAAGCAAAAAATCTAACTTTTGAATTTGCAGTACTAAAGATACATTATTTTTGCATTTGTGTTCCAAATTTCGCTTAAAAATATGCATCGGTTCAAAAGTTATAAGCAAATTGATAATGGCACTAAAAACCCGATCTGACATGATATTGATTTTTGCGTCTTGTTTGTTCGTGAAAGCGCACTAACGGTCAGCTAATGAATTCTGTACCGATGTACATGTATGTACCGATTTTCTCAAAATTTAATATGTCCATGTTCTGTACGTTCAAATTGAGTCCATACGGTGGTTGTTTGAATTATTTTCAAATTATTATGTGATTCATTTCACATGGCGCAGTTTTAACTTTTATTTTCATAAATTACAAGCTTGGTATGTTTCCTAAAATTAGTCCAGCCTTAATTTTCTTGCAAAGTATACATTTCTGTGGACCATGATTTAAATCTTTTTGGTGAATGTTGTGTTATTTGTGTTTTGCATAAAGGTCAATGTCAGGTTATATGAAACCCGTAATACTTTAAATTGAGCGGTGACCGGCATGTTGGTCAGATATAAAATAAGTACCTATGATTATTATTCATGAGTATGTGATGCACTTGGATATTTTGTTTGTATTCAGTTTAGTTACATCGCAGCTCGCAGCATTAACAGTTTATTTATTAGCAAAAAAGAAGAAATGAAAATGCACTATTGTGAATACAATGTTTCAAAATCATTTTTGTATTGTATTGAATATATCAACCAATTGTATAGCGTCAATTTATTCAATGAGTGTAGGCGCGCACTGCAAAACGAAAAGATCGATATCGTGTTAAAATGGTTTTCCAGGTATATTCATTTTAATGTCAATGTTTTCAAAACTAATCATTATTTTTCAACCAAATTTTAACTGCTAATAGCAAACTGTCGTTGCTATTGCATGTGTAAATTTGGTGGAGAAATATTGCCTGATACTTGAGAAATGTACTTTCAAAAATGGGTTCCGTTTTTTGGGACACTCTGTATAACATTTTAACGCTCAAATAAAAGACGAAACGTAGATGCGCAGCATATTTCATGTACTCAATGGTTTCATCCATATCCATTTCAAATTTTGGGACATTTGTTATAGTTTTGTGTTGTCTGGTATGATTGCAATTTGGACCAGTCTAAACTGGGCTGTATGGAGTCGACCTGAATGAAGATGCGCTTTGTTTGCATTATAACAATGAAAGCATTGATGAGAAAGAAGAATTATTTCAAAAGCATATTTTCATTGGAAAATCAAAACTAGGTAATGTTTGGGAAATGTTTGATCTAAGTGTTAGAAATACAACTCACATCCAGTCCCAAGAATAACCAAGCCTACAATGCACTGCTGTAATAACCCCATTCTTAATTCATATTGTCTGAAATATTTTAGTAATCAAATTGGTACGGCCATATGAAAATAACTATGTCTATTATTTAAACTCAGAGATAAAAAATAGAAAAAAAGATGTAAAGGACTCCATTGGTGTCTACAAAACGTCAATAAGTTAAAGTATGCTACTCAGAAATTGGAAATAAAGGAAATTTACCAATGACAAGCGGATCAAACAAGATTGCCTAATTAACAGACTAATCTGGTAGATAATTCTTGCGATTCCAAGATGCCTATTTTGTATATGATGCTACTATAATACTCCTGACCTGTTTTCAAAGATAAAAGATAAGAACATTTAACCCTTTCCCAAAACGGCAAAAAATTAGACTAGACCAAATTCAAACATGTTGCAGACAACAATTTTAAGTGAATGAAATTTTACTTTTTCTGTCTTTTTGCGTAGAAAACATTGTGGGAAATAAAGAAATTGCTTGTCACAAGCAATTTCTTTATTTTCCACAATGTTTTCCTAAGCCATAATATTTTGGGGAGTCAAAAGGAGTCACTGTGTGGTAATGGGTTAAATATTGTTCCTGATATTACAAAGAAACAACATTTCAGACACTCTCTAATCAAACTGTTGGTATTCATCCAATCATAGTTGTCTATTCCTCCTCCAGTCCTTCATATTCTATTCAAAGTTTGGGAATTCTTAACCCTTTCCCAAACAGCCAAATTTTAGGGTGATTCACTTCAAAAACTGCCACAAATGACAAAATGGAAGATAGTAACATATGGGATAAAAAATATTGAGACAAAAGGAGAAACTGCTGGTTATCAGCAGTTTCTTCTTTTGTTTCAATGTTTTCCCAAGCGTCTTCTATTAGGGACGTTAAAACCAGGTCTTGTTTGGGAAAGGGTTAACTCTCATGATCAATAAAGAAAAGACCTCTTAACCCATTACCAAACGGCGAAATATTAGACATGTCCAAATTCAAAGGTGTTGCAAACGACAATTTTTAATTAATGAAAGAAATTTTACATATGTTGGTCTATCTGGGTAGAAAACTTTATGGGAAATGGAGAAATTGCTTGTCAAAAGCAATTTCTTCATTTTCCATGATTTTTCCAAAGCCATTATCTTGTAGGCGGTCAAAAGAAGTCACTGTATGTTAATGGGTTAGAGGACAGACACAGTTTTTACAAGGTGAAACTCATCAAAGTCGTTTGTTCCTTACCCAAATGGAAAATTTTGAACTGCTGCAATTGGAAAGATGCTGAAGATGACAAAATGAATGATGATAAAGACACAATTTGCATTCGAATAGCACAGAAAATATTGAGAGCAAAGTAGAAAACACTGGTTATCTGCATTTTCTACTTTTGCCTAAATATTTCCCAAGACTTTGGGGCTTTCCTATATGCAACGTCAAAGGCAGGTCTTGTTTGTGAAAGGCAAACATTTACTTAAAGTTATCTTTATCAACATCCATTTTGTTGTCTACAGCATCTTTTACATTGGGCAACCCTAAAATGTTGTCTTTCGGGAAAGGATCAATACAGTAATACCTATGTCCAAATTATATCTATAGAGTACCTATTTCTTTTGATGATACTTTTAAACTTCTCATAATCCTGCATTGTTATACTATGACATGACTTAAGATCCACTTTGTTTAGAGACAAACACATGCCAGGTTTTAACATGCGCTCTATAGGCTCAGGTCCTATATTATCACAGCTTACAAGGTGAAATTCTTCAAGGTCATTCAGAGGGTTAGAAGCAATGACCTCCAACAGAAGGTCAGAGGTCAAGGTCTGCATGTAATGAATGGTGATACACTTCAATAATTTGGCATTTTGCAGCATCAATTTGAAAGCATTTCTCTGGGATTGAATTTCCTCTAGTGGATATACAACACTAAGATACTGTAACTTTTCAAACAAAGTTTGATTTGTGTCGCCTATACTAGGGTTAAATACAGGACGGGCATACTCAAAGTGACCAGATATAAGGATGGAGAGTTTCTGTAGATTCCTACACTGTTGACCTATAGATATGTAGTCAAAGTCGTTCACATCTGCGACTGTAAGTTCCCGTAACTGATGACCTATCTCGACGAGCACCGGCAGTAGTCCGGTCTCAAACGTAAGATCTGGACCTTCACTGTTCCCCACATCCAAACTGACAAGTTTATCTAGCGATGTCAGACCCACGATGTTCTCATTGTTCACACCACAATATAGTCTAGCCTCTACCGTATCCGGACAGAGTCTGAACGCTAATTCTATACTAGATTTTGTGACTGGATGCACTTTGATTCCATGAACAAACAGATTACGTAACTTGTAATTCACTCCTGACTGAAACTCACTTAATTCAGGCATCATCCCTCGTTCAAACTGATCCAGTTGTATAGCACCGCAGATGTCATCAAACCCCAGGTACTGTAACTTAACCAGGTTACGCAGGAGATGCACCGCTCCCTTACAGTTGATCATCGTACCAAACAGCTTCAGCTGTAACAGGTTTATACAGCCAGTGTTGGGGTCCTGGTTAGAAGCCTGACACAGACTGAACACGCCAGAGTTTGTACATTTAGTAATGGAGATATCTAGATCTAGTAAGTCTTTACACCGATGACCTGAAAAAGTAAGACTGACACTTTTGTGTAAATAACATGCTAATGCATACATCATCTAATATCTAGTATAATTAGAAGTTGATAATTTATAAAGTTTTAACTTATTGAAAACCACATTCAGCAGTTATTAGTTATACTGGGCCAGCTAGGGCACATACTAATGTGTTCTTGGCATTTCTTGCACCAGAAAAAGCATTTTGGCACATTTTTATTCTGATTCTGTTTTTTTGACAATGACTGCAAACTTTGGTTTTCAAAAGTAACCCCCACTTTTATTTAGCTCACTTTGGACCCTATTGTATAAAGTTTGGTTAGAGTAAACCATATGATTAAATACTTATTTGGTTAAATTCCCCTAAACAGTTCTTGGGGAATTAAACCAAAACAGGGATTTAATCATTTGGTTAGCACTAATCAACTTTTATACAATTGGGCCTGATGTTTTAAACCCTACCTATGACAGAAAGAACTTGATCATTACAGTTGGTCTGTTTAAGGTTGAGCACACGCAGTCCGGGCAGTGTCTTTACTAGTTCACTGATAGCGTTGGCTGATATACTACTTAAACCCGGAATCTTCAAAGATACCAACTTCTGAAATGCATACATGTACAACAAACAGTAAAATTAACCCTTTCCCAAACAAGACCTGGTTTTGATGTCCTGTCGTCCCCAATAGAAAAGACTTGAGAAAACATTGAAACAAAAGAAGAAACTGCTGATAACCAGCAGTTTCTCCTTTTGTCTCAATATTTTCTATGCCATATTTTACACAAATTCTATATGTAATAACTTATATTTTATCATTTGTGGCAGTTTTTGAAGTGGATCACCCTAAAATTTTGCCGTTTGGGAAAGGGTTAATGTACCATACCTACAAATGGACATTCACATAGATCTATACTTCAAACCAAGTATAAATGTAAAGTTTATATTCCATTCTTCCTTAAAATTACTATCTACTAAGAAGTACACAGGTTGGAAAAAAAATTGATTGACAATCTAAAAACCTGACTCTAAATATGATGTAACCCGGGCCCCTAGTTGCACAATGGGGTACAATACTTTAACAAATCTGAAATAATTATACTCACTGGACATCTGGCTCTAATAGAATCTAACACTCTATCATTGTTGGCAGCATTCCCAGCTTTACTCAGATCGAGGGCTGTAATACTTTCTTGCATCAAGCACATGAAATGTTGGCGCTTCAAACATTTGTTCTCTATCAGCTGGTTTATTATAGCTTGTATGGTCTCACCCACTATAAAAAACAAAGAAAGCACCCATTATAAGCAAGAACCGTCCGCAGACAATAAAGCTTGTCCTAACGAGAGACAAAGAAAAGTCATTTCCTAGGTCAAGGTAAAAGGTCAAGGTCCAAAATGAAAATCCTTGGCAAGCGGTATCAATGTACATAAGATAACAGCCAAGTTAATGGTTTTGAAAAGTAGGCCAAACTCCAAGGTCATGCTCAAACGGTTGAATGGTGTTGGTAGGAGGTGTCCATGTGTGATATATCAAGACTGTATGTGTAATAGGACATGAGATACAGGCCAGTGTAAAGTTTTTTAAAAGTAGGTCAAACTCCAAGGTCAAGGTCACAAGGTCATGGACAAATGTGAACGGTGTTGGTAGGTGTCCATGTGTGAAATATCAAGGATGTTCGTGTCATAGGACACTTCAACTTCAATGGAATACTCTTCAACGCCAAGACGAACATCAACTGAAGAGGGCTAAAAACCGTGCAGTGACAAGAGATATAGGCCAGGTTAAAGTTTTTTAAAAGTAGGTCAAAATGTCCAAGGTCATGGTCAAATGTGAATGGTGTTGGTAGGAGGTGTCCATGTGTGAAATATCAAGGCTGTATGTGTAAAAGGACATGAAACATAAAAATATGTCAAACTCAAACTCTAAGGTCAAGGTCACAAGGTCATGGTCAAATGTGAATGGTGTTAGTAGGTGTGCTTGTGTGAAATATCAAGACTGTATACGTGTAACAGAACATAAATATATGCCAGGCTACAGTTTTTTTAAAAGTACATGCAGGTCAAATTTCAAGGTCAATGTCACAAGGTCCAAGGTCAAATATGAAAGGTCTTGGTAGGAGTGTCCATTTATGAAACACTCCAAGGACAAACTCCAAGGTCAAGGTCATGAGGTCCAAGGTCATGGCAAATGTAAATGATGTTGGTAAGAGGTGTCCATTTGTACAAGGCTGTATGTGTAAAAGGGCATTTTAAGATAAAGGCCAGGTTAAAGTTTTTTTAAACCAGGTTAAAGTTAAGTAGGTCAAACTCCAAGGTCAATGTCACAAGGTCAAAGTCCGAAATGAAAGGTCTTGGTTAGAGGTATCCCCAGGAAAAATATCAATGCTGTATCTGTAATAGGGCATAAGATGAAGACCAGGTTAAAGTTTTTAAAAACAGTCAAAGAGTAGGTCAAACTCCAAGGTAAAGGTCGGTCTTGGTTAGAGGTTACCCTACAGGTGAAATATAAAGGCTGTATCTCTCAACAATATTTTAGTAACATTAAGGTGGTTTTAAACATTATGTAGTTTTTTCCATTGTTTATGCCACACTTTACAGTGGCGGATCCAGGATTTCTGAAAGGGGGGGTTCGAATTTACAATAAGGGGGGTTCGTTTTGCTATTAATGTACAATTTTGACTAAATTTCCGCATGAAAATGAAAGAATTAGGCTTCAGAGGGGGGTTCGTTAAACGAACTCCCCGAACCCCCTCTGGATCCACCATAGTCCTGTCAGGTTACTGTTATTCTGTGTAGCAAATCTTAAATTCTTCTAAGTCCCTATTCATGGTAAAGTGAGGCATAAACAATGAAAAATAACTACATTATGTTTATAACCACCTTAAAATTACTAAAATACTGATGTGTCAATCAAATTATGACTGTGAAACGTTCTTTTAGTACAATTGGCAAGCCTGTCGGCCATCTTGCTTTTGTATAGGATTGTTGGAAATTTGTTTGGATTTTTCATAAAACAAGGTAATTTTTTATTTCAAAATTATACTGAAGTGAAAAACAATTGATTCATCTTTCAATTCATACCATTTTTAGATCCAAATTTTGATTTCAAATGTAGTAGTTTGAGGGCTAAACCTCCGAAGTTTTCCGCACGGCGAAAGTGCTATAGACAAAATGGCGGAAATGATAAGACCTGGCATCACTTCAAAGATAAAATATGCCAGGGCTTACAGATAGGACTAGATCCACCACTGCTTTACATTGAATAGTTGAAGAAACTTGCTTCCCAATCGATGTAAAATAAATGCGTTCAAAAGGAACGTCTGTCTGAAGAAAAAGATCTGTTTAATGTCAACTTTACAGTGGCAGATGAAGAGGGGGGGGGGGTCCCCTTCCATAGCTTTATCATTTCATTTTCATTCAGAAATTTATTCAAAATTGTGAAATAACACTAGGACAACATCTACATCTACATCTACACGTTTCGCGCGGCCGTCACACTTGACTGTTATAGCGCGTTTGGGTCTGCGTTAGAAAAAGAAAAAGTAATGAAATAATAGGAAAGGTAGAAAGCAGTTTAAAGGAAAGTTTGAAAAAAGAAAAGAAAAAGGGGTGTCCATGGCTTTCCACTCTTCAATCTCTAACCTGTCTCCCTTCCGAGGCGGTACCAGGGTCCAATCGTCCCCGAGAGCATAGCCTAAAGATATCCCTAGAGTGTACTTGGCATGGTCCCTGATCATTTAGAATTTAAGGGTTGATAACTCCCGCTTGAAGGATACCAATGCGGGAGCCTCAGCTGCTGATGCTGGTAAAGAGTTCCAGGTCCTGATGGTGCTTGGAAAGAAGCTATTCTTGTATAGTTCAGTCGACACTGGAATCTGTAGGAATTTATTGTCATGTGTAGAACGTGTGGATCTAGATGTCCGCGTCGGTGTCAAATAGTCATCCGCAGGTATTGCTACTAAGCCATGGACAATCTTGAATAACATTGTCAACTTAGTCTTTGTCCTGCGAGATGATAGTGACTCCCATTCTAGGTGGTCCAACATGTCGGTTACACTACTGGTGTTCCTATATCTGTTTGTGACATACCTGGCAGCGCGTCGTTGGACCATCTCGAGCTTGTGGATATTGGTTTTAGTATGGGGGCTCCAGACTGAAGAGCAGTACTCAAGGATTGGTCTCACCATGGCGAAGTAAGCTGCTGACTTGGTTTGTTCGTTGCTTACTCGTAAGTTGCGGCGCAGAAATCCTAGGGTACTGTTCGCCTTGCTGGAGATCTTACTAATATGTTTGTTCCACGACATGTTGTTTTGAAGCTCGACCCCAAGGTAGCGGGTGGTTTCTTCGACTGCGAGTTTATGTCCTTTCAGGGTGTAGTCGGTGGTGATGGGTTTTCTTGCTTTGGTAACTCTGATAGCGCTACACTTTTCTGGGTGAAAATCCATACCCCACCTCTTCTCCCATGCTGCAAGGTGGTCTAGGTCACTTTGGAGAATTGCAGCGTCTTCTGGAGTAACAATAGGTCGATAGAGGACACAGTCATCCGCAAAAAGTCGAACCTTGGATTGAACACAGTCCGGGAGGTCATTAATAAATACCAGGAAGAGTAGCGGTCCCAGTACTGTGCCTTGAGGTACTCCGCTGAGGACGTGAATACTTTCCGATGTAGCTCCTTCGACTGTAACCTGTTGTACCCGGTCAGTAAGGAAAGCCCTGATCCAGTTGTGTATGTTCCCTCTTACACCATAGTGGTCTAGTTTCTTTAACAGACGTTCATGAGGTACTCTATCAAAGGCCTTGGAGAAGTCCAAAACTACCATGTCGTGTTGGATTCTTCTGTCAAGTCCCGAAAGCAATTCGTCTGCTAGAGTGAGAAGTTGGGTCTCACAGCTCCTTCTTGCTCTAAAGCCGTGTTGACAGTCTGTTAAGATTTCGAATTTGTCAAGGTGTTTGAGGATTGTACTGGTTATGATGTGCTCCTGTATTTTGCAGCATATACTAGTGAGGGAGACTGGCCTGTAGTTACTTGGCTTGTATTTCTCCCCCTTCTTGAATATGGCAGTAACATTCGCACTCTTCCAGTCCCTAGGTAAGTCACCTGACTCGAGACTCCTCTGAAAGATGATACTGAGGTAGGGCGCAATGTCCTGGGCCAGTTCCTTCAGTACTCTTGCAGGGAGGAGGTCAGGGCCACTAGCTTTGGCTGGATTGAGCTTCTTTAGAAGTTTTTCAACGCCTCCTTTGGTGACGGTGATGTCGTTAATTGGGGGGAAGGGATTGCCATCAGGTATTGGGATGTCTGTCACGTCTTCCCTGGTCCATGTTGACTCATATTGGCGATTTAAAATGTCAGCCTTATCTTTCGGGTCATCATGGAGTTTCCCATTTTCCTTTAGAGGTGCTATACCGCTACTGTCCCGTCGTAGTGACTTGATGAAGTTTAAGAGCCTCTTCTGCTTTGGGGGCTGTTCTTGATCTGGTTCCCCTATGTCTATGATATCTTCAACATACTGCCAGTATGACTGTCTTTCAGCCTTTTGTAGTTCAGCCTTTGTCTTCCTGTAGCACCTGATGTCTTTTGCCAGTCCGGTATTTCGTTGTCTCTGAAATTGTTTTAGATTTTTTCTCCGAAGGCTTTTAACTTTCCTTGTAACCCAGGGTTTGTGAATTTTATTGCCTCGAAGAGTCTTCGAAGGTATATATTTATCCATTAAAGAGGTAAGGGTATTTTTGAATAGGTTCCAAAGATTTTCTGTTGTTTCTGTTTCTCCTGTCTCTTGAAAACTGGGGAAGGATTCTTGTAGTTTGCATCTCATGGATTCAAAGTCCGCGTTCTTGTACCTGTAAACCTTTCTTGGGGGTACTCTTGCTTTTCTTGGCCGGAGACTCATTTCCAGGAAGACGGCCTCGTGGTCCGAGAATCCAGGAATGACTTCCGCCTTGTTTAACCCTTTCCCAAACAAGACCTGGTTTTGACGTCCCTAATAGAAAAGGCTTGGGAAAACATTGAAACAAAAGAAGAAACTGCTGATAACCAGCAGTTTCTCCTTTTGTCTCAATATTTTCTATGCCATATTTTACACGAATCATGTTTTTAATATCATCATTTTTGTCGTCTGCAGCAGCTTTCAAATTGGATCACCCTAAAATTTTGTCGTTTGGGAAAGGGTTAAGAGAGTAGGGTTGTTGGTAAAGAAGAGGTCCAGAGTATGTGCAGTGGTTTCTGTTATCCTTGTTGGTTGTGTGATAACTTGGCTTAGGAAGGCATCGTTGGCAATATTCATCAGTTGTTTACACACTGTGCTGTTAGAGGCATATGGTTTTAGTGTGTCATTTTCCCAATCAATGTCTGGAAGGTTAAAGTCTCCACCTAGCCAGAGGTGTGCTCCCTTGTCTGTTGGTATCCTGGATGAGCTGGATTGAAGCTGTTGCAGGTAGTCTGATGTTGTTTTGTCAGGTGGTCTATAAAAGGACCCCACATACAGGTCAGAACTACCTTGGACTTGGATCTTGGCCCATACAAGTTCACAGTCTATCTTTTCATCAATCCGAAGCTCTTCCGGTTCACTGCTGATATACTGCTTTGATACCAGTATGAAAACCCCTCCGCCATTCCCTCTTGGTCTGTCCCTGCGATAACAGTTAAAGTTGTCAGGGAAGACTTCTGCTGACTTGATAGAAGGATTCAGCCACGACTCAGTTCCAATTATGACATCCGCTTGTAATGATGATATAAGGTTGTTCAGCTGTGTTGGCTTACCATCGGCCTTAACTGACTGGCAATTCACAACAACACATCGTAGCGGTAAATCATACCTTTTTCTTGAGCCGTCACTGAGTGGTCTGTTGGGGGAGCTTGTTGCTTGTGGGAAACTGAAGCTCATTTCTGATTCTGGCGTAGTTGCATGGTTGCTCAGTAGTGAGAAGGAGTTAATGGTCTCGTAAATGGTAGTATCAAACAGGCTCGTTGCAAAGTTTGGTATCCCGCATTGAATACATTCCCAACTTACATGTCTGTATCCATTATAAACCTCATCTGGCATTCCCATGCATTCAGTGTGGAACCACACATCGCATGAATCACAACATATTCCTGGGGTGGTCCATTTAACAGCTTTGTTACAGATTGCACATGGAAATTTGACAGGTCTTGGTCCTGGGTTAGGTTCTGGTGCATATGATTGGGTAAGCAAGATGCTACAAAGGTACAACAAAACAAGTTTATTTCGGCAAACTGGTCCTTTGGCTTTAGTCATGGTAGCTCGTAGGGTACTGATGAACTGAGTGCATAAAGACAAGTCCGGTGTAGGAGCGAGTGTGTTGTCACCCAGTGAAGTCAGGTGGATAACTCGTTCCTGCCTTTCACTGTCAAGGGCCTTACCCAGGGCTGCCACACATAGAACAATATGCAGGTATGTCCAGTCTCGGAACATGATTGTCCTTTTCCTAGAGAGTTTTTAGAGTATAATGTTATTTATCATGTTGACGGTGTCGTAGTATCTTTTGTTTACAATGTTTACAAATGGCGGCGATTGACAGGTGCACACTGACAACCAAAGAAATTCTCCATGGATGTATCTAGGCGTTTTTGGATGGTTTGGGTATGTTACCTAAGCTAAATTAAATGTGTAAGAAGTAGTTTGGGTGGAGAGGAATACTTATAGAGAGTAAAAAGAGAAGAAACGCGAATTTTTTCTTGGAGCTCTTCTTTGACTCGACTTCCTTCGCGCATGCGCAGACCCAACGAACCCCACCCTTCAGGCCTATTTATGTATACAATGATTCATTCGAACCCCCCTTACATAAATCCTGAATCCGCCACTGACTTTATCAAATTTGTACATTCTTGAGCCGCGTGCGATTTAGGCCAGAAGTTGTCTTCTGGAAGAAGAAGAGCTAGTCTGGTTCCCGGCTCTGATACACTACGTAGTAGAAAAAATACTACGTAGTGTATCAAAGCCGGGAACCACGCTCTTCTGGAAGAGCTCTACCGGCCTAAATCGCACACGGCTTTGGACAACAGTCTTCAACTTCAAGAAGTGGGAGGGGTTAGATGATAAACACCTACTCAAACTTTCAAACGGTCCAATAACATAAAGCAATCTTGGAAGTTCTTGAAAATGTTCATTGTAATGTGACATCCAATATCTGTCAAATGACAGGGCGATTCTCTTTTGACATATTTCTTTGAGTGTTTTTGCTGATCTTCGTTTTGGCATTTCCGTAAACAAACTCTTTAGTGCAGAAGACGAAAATGTATTTTTAGACTAGAAAAAAGTAGTGTAGACTGGGATACATACCGACATCCCCCCATTCGAATATTCTCGGTTCTTATCGTTACTCAAGAACCCCTCGAATGTATTACAGTTGCCGCCATGAGAAGATCCTTCCCATATCTCTCCGCAAGCAAAACAACGGTAGTGCGGTCACAACAACGGAAGCAGACCAAACAACTATTTAAATCTACGCCAGAAAAATATTTGAAACAAACAGCGTTCAAAAGTCGATTGTATCCTCGTAAATGTCACAAAATTATACCAGATAAAATAATTGATGTGATTTACCGATCATTGATAGAATATTTCACTTGAATTATAACGTTAGCTAAAGGATTGAATTGTTTTGGTGACGTCATTTACGCGCGTCTACTTTCACGTTCAATATGGCGGTCACTGTATTACGCTCGAGATCATGTTGCAACCACGTTCGAACGCGGCAAAAGGTTGCAAACAGTCTCGAGGGTCGCGATTGGACATCCCCCATTCGAATATTCTCGGATCTTATCGTTACTCAAGATCCCCTCGAACGTATTACAGTTGCCGGCATGAGCCGATCTTGCCCATATCTCTCCGCAAGCATAACAACGGTAGTCAGGTCAATAACAACGGAAGCAGACCAAACAACCATTTAAATCTACGCCAGAAAAATATTTTGAACAAACAGCGTTCAAAAGTCGACTGTATCCTCATTAATGTGACAAAATTTTACCAGATAAAATAATTGATGTGATTTACCGATTATTGACAGTATATTTCACTTGAATTATAACGTTAGCTAAAGGATTGATTTGTTTTGATGACGTCATTTACGCGCGTCTACTTTCACGTTCAATATGGCGGTCACTGTATTACGCTCGAGATCATGTTGCAACCACGTTCCAACGCGGCAAAAGGTTGCAAACAGTCTCGAGGGTCGCGATTGGACATCCCCAACCCTTCTCCAAACAAGACATTGTTAGTAGGGGAGACCGGGGCAAAGTGTTACACTGGGCAAAGTGGTAAATTTAAATTTCAGCTCAATTATGTTTTCTGCAACGATAATTCCACTTAGTATTGAATTCTGTGCATGTTTTCTACATTATCTGATTTTTATGGCTAGCCTGTTCTTAAGGGGGGTTCTAAAATCGCGAAATTTACTTTTTGGGCCAAAAAGTAAATTTTCCAATATTCTTAAAAATTAATTTATCTAATGCCCATGACAAGATTAATTTTGATAATTGTGGTTAAAGTTTAGAGTCATCACTAATTATTAATTTGATATGCTAGCGTTTTTAAAAAATACACGCGGTTTCGACTTTTGGCCTTATTTTCAACATGACTGTATGTTGCGGCAAAGTGTTACATTACATGCGGGGCAAAGTGTTACGCTCTACTTTTTGGTAAAATTTGGCGAGTAATGATAAAACACTAAATTCTCCGTATTTCATAACATATTTTCATTCTTGAACACTTTTAGGCAAAAGGTAAAGACCGGATTTCGTAAATGGCTGATATTTTGGCGTAACAACAAATAGAAAGATTTGATTGTAAAAATTAGAAAATTGGACGCTTTTTCTGCAATACTGCTCGGTTGTATTTATTTCCTCTTTATCTCTGATTTATGTCCCCGCCATTAACTTAAGTGTCAATGAAATTAAAATATTAAGTGATTACCGTAGAAAGAAAAAAATCAT
The DNA here is from genome assembly GCA_963680895.1 of Fragum sueziense. Taxonomy (NCBI): domain Eukaryota; kingdom Metazoa; phylum Mollusca; class Bivalvia; order Cardiida; family Cardiidae; genus Fragum; species Fragum sueziense. The sequence goes on along the minus strand of OY804601.1, from coordinate 3,131,063 downwards.
TTTGTAACACTTTGCCCCTGGTACTGTTACACTTTGCCCCGGGCTCGGGGCAAAGTGTTACAATTTTTCACAATTTTTGTTTTCTCTATAACATATCAATAAATTAGCAAATTATGCTGCAAAAAACTTATATTAAATCAGAATTTGATGCATTTTCAGATTTTATGGTTTTTACGACTTTAAGATATATAATGTAGTCAAAATTTTGAAAAGTCTAAAAAATGTAACACTTTGCCCCGGTCTCCCCTATAATAGATTCAATATAAAACGAGAATGATTACCATTGAATTGTTTATCATTTGACAACTAAAATATTCTCGTTTAACTTTGAACGCATGGTATGGGAAATATTGGGAAAAAAAGAATAATTATGTTTTTGAAAATTTTAAAACAACTTCTCATTTCCTCTCAACATTTTCTGTGCTACAAATACACATGTTCTACTTTTGATATAATTCATTTTGTTGTCTGCAACTTATGTTAAACTGGACTAGAGTTCTAGTCTTAATAATTACCGTTCGTTGAATAACCCTTTTCCAAAATGCAAATTAGAAGTTGTTCCATTTTTTAAAAGCTAGACGTCTTATATGCCTTTCTGTAGACGACGGAAGTGTTATGAAAACAATAGATCAAACTGACTTTGATATATCCCTTTGAACAGAGAAAGATTTCGAAACGACTAAAACAAAAGAAATAAGATGTGTTTGTAAAACACAATGCCCCCGAAATGGCAATTTTTCTAAAATGTTTTTGTGAGGATTAGCCTAACAGATGACATTGAGAAAGGTAATATTGCATGGAACAGGTAGATATCGTTGAAATAAAGTTACATAGCAAATTTGAGCTTTGTTAGTCCAAAATAGCCTACTTTCCGAGAAAAGGCAAATTATGTTAAGTTTTCGGATAGACAGGCGGACGGACCGACAGACAGATAGACAGACAGACATGAGTAAAACAATTATGCCCCCGACCTCTCGATACGGGGACATAAAAAGTTCATTATGGTGATGTTTTCTCCATTCTCTCAATGTTTTCCATTTCACAATTTGCACGTTCTATATATTTTGGCCAGATTTATTTTGACATCTAGGCTAAAACTGCATGACCCAAATGTTCAATCATGTAGGTCTACATAGTTCCGAATGCTGACCTTAGATAGCATTTAGGCATATATCTAATATAAAACTTTCCTAAACTAAGTCTGGCCTGTCATCTCCTGTAGGTGAAAGCTTTTGAAAACATTTTTATCGGAGAAGTATTAGATATATACTGACTGACTTTGAAAACGCATCACTGAAGTTCATCCGGCAATAATATGCAAAATACATAATCAACTATATAGTATTGTATATCAAACAGAAACTTGAAAATTTCAGACAAAAATTCGATTAAATGGCTGAGATATAGCCATCTAAAGAGAGGTGGTGTGAGGATTTTGACAGTTTTCTCTATTTAATAACGAGTAATTCCGCTCTGAGCATCAAAAACGTTCCGCAGTCGTCGCCTCATTGACCCTTGAGTTGAAACAAAATCTTTATCCGTTTGGGCTTGAATTATGAAACATATATTGCTGGAGGGTATTCAAAAGTTTTGGCGTCCGTTTTTCAGCGTGTCTAGGTCCAACGCATCCGGATCTCACGATGACTTTCTGTAAGTATCTGTCACGGACATAATCGCCAGTAATGAAAAACAGAATATCTTATTCGTTAATTCATTGTTCGGGCACGAGTTTGTCAGAATCAACATGTTTGTATTACAATTTCAGTTGAAAACGTTGTTGTAAGCCAATTACGTAAGTGACGTTGACGTATGTCATTATCTTGACGTTAGCTCGTTATAAACGGCTGATCAGGACGTTGATGCTCAGTAGCAATCCCTGTAGATTGGCTACGTTAATGATAGTGAAAAATTGTCGATTGGTTTACATTTAAACGTCTCGCACATTCTCGTTGACAAATACCCGCTTAGAATACTCCAGCAAATTGTGTACGCTCATCGAACTATGGTCTCTTGGCTTTATTTTTTGTTTGATCAAATTGATTCAGACATAAAAGTAAATTCTGACCATTGGCATATGGAATATGAAAACAAAAATCCAAATGTGTAGTAACGTAGACGTTATCTATATTGTGCACGTTGACGTCGTGCGAAATAACGTGGTGACAGACTGCAATAAACTTTATTAGATATCGTGTCTTTAATCGTTGAAATATATATCAGAAGTACAATTTCAATCTTATTGACTATGAATGCGAAAATATTTGAAAAAATAAGTGATGCGCTAGTATAGATAGACCCCTATTCATTTCAAAATCAAACGGTTGTTTTTAAAATTCCCCCAAAACAAAAAAAAATCTCAATTCCAAAGAGGCTAGTAAGAAGTTCTGGATTAAAAGAGCATTGTAAGCAATTTTGTTCCAGCAATTTCGTATTATAAATAAATTGTTCAGCACATGTACGCAGGCCTACGTACCACGTAAATTCAAGCAATCTCGTAGACCTACTTGCACGTGCTTATACAAGTTACGGAAACTCCGGAGGCAGAGCCAAAGGCTCCACACAGAAAATCCTCTTGGGCCTCTCTGTAGGTACGATTTTTCGTTCGTTATTATACGCCCGAAGGGTCGTATTATGTTATGGCCCCGCTCGTCCGTCTGTCTGTTCGGGCCAACGTACGTCCGGGGGTTTATGTGGTTCGTTCCGTCCATAGTTTATATGAAATAAGAACAATTCCACTTAAACCATGCCATTTTATGTGGCACTTTTCTTCATAAAGATCAAAGAAAAAAACACTCAATCCTGAAATGTTGGCGTGTCTGTCCGTCTGTCTATCTGTCCGTTAGCAATTTCTTGTGTGCGCAACTCCTCCTACAGTTTTGATCGGAATTTGATCAAACTTGCCACAATGAATCTCCATGGTGTCTAGTAGTGCACACCGCTTACTGAATTTAGATAACCGTTTTCGTTCTTGAATTATCTGCCCTTGAATTTAAAGGAAAATGCCCATTTTCTCAAAAATTCCCATTTTCTCCTGTGCGCTACTTCTACAGTTTCAACCAGACTTTAATCAAACTAGCCACAATGAATCTCTATGGTGTCTTGTTGTGTAAACAAAATATTGATAACTTTTCATGTTTGAATTATCTGATTCTCCCCTTGAAGTGAAAAAAGGCCAATTTTACTGACAAGCCCCTCTCGGGCGTATATGCGCCGCTCTGCGAAGCTCTTGTTTCTTGTTGTCCAATTAAGGTATCCAAACCCTCAAAAGCACCAAAGACCAAGATGCGAAATTTGAAAAGTGACAGTAATTCCTAAATTGTGTTACATTTCCATTCCAAATACAAACACAAGCATTTTGAACGGTTTAGAATTTTGAATTAATGCATACTTATGGAAATATTTGACAAAAATGTTCAAAATTACCTCCCTTGCATATGAATATAGAGTAAAATGACATTTGTAAATTATTTTCTTCTTGAAGCATAATCTTGAAATCCGGCACGGTGAATCAACTTATTTGAAGTGTATTTACAAGTGAGTGTAATTTGATTCATTTCGTATGGCTAGACAGTGGTGATTTTTTCAGGGTCCATAAACCTTAATTTCTTATTGTGTTTAAAAGTGAAAAAGGAGAATGTCATGCTTCGCTACCACTCAGTCCAACATGCATGACAGCGATTTTGTATGATAAGCGAAATGGTAGCCACATTAACAAGAGCTGTCTTAGAACAGCAAAGCACGACTATTAAGTGCTGGATAGTGATAAAATCTAAGTATGCGTAGGGTAAAAACTCCATTAAATCAAATGTCAGAGTAACCAATCCTTGCATAGAGGCTGATATGATGGTCACATAAGCACGTGCAAAAGCCGAAATCAAAAGCTGTTACAGAAAAAAAGTTTTCATAGATAATATAAAAGTTACATTAAAAAAACAAGAGTCGAAAAGGGTAAAAATTCTTAAATCAAATGTCAGAGTAACGAATCTTTGCCTAGAGGCTGATATTATGGTCACAGACGCATGTGCAGCAGGCGACTAGAATACCCCCCCCCCCCACCCCACCCCACACTCTACGAATTTAGTCGCGCTAAAACTAATTCCAAGTTAGAATTTATAGCCTAGATCAATCGGGGGGGGGGGGGGGGCTATTTAGGTTTTGAAGAAGTCAATACAGTCTCGGTGAGTACTTTCGGTCGGAATACTGTCGACCATCTGACCGACGTTTCTTCGACATCATGCAGGTGGTGAACTCGGCCAAAGCGGGGGGCTTTTTTCGCGATCATTATATTCCGTCGGCGTCGTTATAATATATCGTAACTACGGCTTCGATAAAGCCGCAGTTACGAGATTTTATAACAACACCGACGATTTGTCAATACATATCGGTAAACCCGGTCTATTCTTAGAACAAATTCGTTGTTATTAGAAAAAACTATCCAATCAGATCTTTAAACTCACATTTTTAAAACGCAAAATATCTGTACCTTATTGTAGTGAAAAACGTCCATCGCTTTGGCCGAGTTCACCATCATGCCGTTATATGAAACCTGTCGTTGCTATCTGGCGGGACCTCTGTTAAAGCCATGTATGTGCTCCCAGGTTTGACTAATATTTGACGTGTCTCGTAGATCTTAACTTGACTTCATCTAAACTTGTTATTTCAAATTCAAACCATACATGCATATGCTGTTTGTTCGATCTGATGATAGAAAATGGTCGTCATTTAGGTCGTCATTTGGGGATAGAAAGACATCTGCGATTATGAGCGCAGTCTATATATACAACTTATACAACTATACTTACGGACACAAGTAGATCTAACTGTGCACACTTTATTTTCTAATTTATTTATGAAATGTGCGACTCATCAACAAGAATTACCTCTTGTCCATGTCCTATAAGCCTCTCTTACAACCCGTCGTGCGTCTTTTTAAATCGTACGTTTTAAAACTGCAAAATCGCACGATTTATAAAGACGCACGACGGGTTGTAAGAGCGCCTCAAAATATTGTCCGGTCAATTCTTTGCTGCGTGCAGTCTGCGTCGTGGTTACGTCCACTAAAATCGTACGTTGCACGTGCGTGCATCGCACGACTTAACGTACGTTTTAGACGCAGACCGCACGCAGGAGCACGTACGACCGGTTGTAAAGCCTCTCTTACAACCCGTCGTGCATTCTTTAGACAGTAGCGATTTGGTATGCTCAGAAACATCATATCTGAACTTTTGGGAAGATTTCAACAACCCGGAAACACCAACGACTTTCCACATTCGAGACGTCACTGTGTGAGTTATACCGACAAGTCAACCATAATCGGAACAGCCACCTGTGAAATTTTATCCATTGTAAAAAGGCATGAGTTACAGCATGTTAGAGATCGGTTAATGGAGCGCAACATCCGTCTCGGACGTCCTGTGATACGCATAGCCTGACCACGACGTTGTCAATAATATCGTCTTCAGTGGCTTAGACGGCGTTTACAGTTTCGTAAGGTCAATTGGAACAAGCTATTGCTCATGGGCGCGTCGCGTTTACATCTGGTCAGTCTAGTGGTCGAGCTCGCGTCTATAACCTGTTGAGGGAACGTAATTTGGATTCGTGCATTATTCAACGTCAGCGCATGACTAGTTGGCTCCGGTATTGGTAAACGTCTCAAGAAGAACATTTAACGAGCCGTTTGTGACAGTTTATTTTCCGCGTTGCTGCAAAGCATATATGTATATGTGACCCGTCACACTAAAAGGGTCCTTATCCGAACTCCAAAAATCCAAGTTTTGACAAACTTGTCAGACTCACTACAGGTCTGCAAGATCCAGTAGGCAAAAAATGAACATATAGTAAGATAGGGAAAACATTTCGGACTTAAAAAATTACATACAAGTGAAAAGTGTCGGCCCTAGTCTGGCTGCGCGGACTGTGCAGACTGACTAGGGTCGATATTTTTCACATACCCGATAAGGTCCCTTTTAGCTTGACGGGTCACATATATACTAGTCAAAACTTCTAACCGGCCACTTAAAAAACAAAGATAATTTTTTCCGTGGTGATTGGATTTTCATGAAATTTGCTATGTGAATTTTTAGGCAACTTTCCAGATGATTATGGCGAAAAGTTACCGCTTTTTTATTGAAACAAGAGGACCATGATGGTCCTAAATCGCTCACCTGAATCAAGACGACAAGAGTGATAATGGCAATTTTGTCAAATTCAAAGGCATAAAACTAAGGACGTTCTGTTTGGAAACAATTAAGTAATAATTTTGTTCCAATCAATCCTGTAAAATTGGGTACAAATTAGCACAATGGTTGAAGTTTTTTTCAATAATTATTTCATGATTTCGCAATATACAACATAGGGGTTATTTTCAAAGCATACTGATCGGTTAGAGATTGATCATTTATCATATTATTACATGATTTGGACTGTGGTTTGAAAGAATATAGAGAAAGACCACCATCTGATAAGCTAGGCTAATCCTTTATTATTTGTTTACATAAGATAAACATTGGGCCAGCCAGAGCAACAGATAAGAGAAATAGATAAGAGAAATAGGAAAGGCTTTCAAAATTTATTATTTATATATCCAAACCCTATGTACTAATCTTTTCATGCAGATGCTTGAAATGATCACCAACAACATAGGGTTTGATGAATACTGAAACAAAATGTTGCTTTTTGAAAAGCAGTTATTCTCCCTTTATCTGCAGCATGTATGATTCTAAAATTAAATGCATCAAAATTGCCTTGTAAAATGTAGAACCCACAATGTAGGGCTTAGTTTCCATGTATAGTAATGATTTTTGTATTCTGGAAGCCATTCATGACATGAGGTCTTACACAACATTTTAAGGTTCTAGGCCAAACAGTTTAGAAGAAAACTAAGTATCTCCGTGACATCCCACAGTAAGGTATAATTTCAAAGCTCCAAATTTCCCTAACCCTGCCACACCAATATACTTTTAAAAAATTTCAAGATACAATTTTGAAACGAAACACAAGGAACTTTCCAGCCAGGTTTGGTTCAAAATGGCCCAATGGTTGATTTTAAAGAATTTTCTTATGATTTCTCCAAGTCTGATAAGCCCCTTTCTCCCTGCCACGCCCACTTTTTTGACAAATGTAAAAATTTGTGAATAAATTTTGAAAAGAGAGACTCAAAGAACATTCTTGCAAAGTCTGGTTCAAATTGGCCCAATGGTTAATTTTTAAAGAATTTTCTTATGATTTCTCCAAGTCTGATAAGCCCCTTTCTCCCTGCCACGCCCACTTTTTTTGACAAATGTAAAAATTTGTGAATAAATTTTGAAAAGAGAGACTCAAAGAACATTCTTGCAAAGTCTGGTTCAAATTTGCCCAATGGTTGATTTTTAAAGAATTTTCTTATGATTTCTGTAAGTCTGATAAGCCCCTTTCTCCCTGCCACGGCCATATTTTTTGACAAATGTAAAAAATTGTGAAAATTTTTTGAAAAGAGTGACTCAAGGAACATTCCTGCAAAGTCTGATTCAAATTGGCCCAATGGTTGATTTTTAGAGAATTTTCTTATGATTTCTTTTAGTCCGATAAGCCCCTTTCTCCCTGCCGCGGCCACATTTTTTGACAAATGTAACAATTTGTGAATAAATTTTTAAAAGAGTGACTCAAGAAACATTCCTGCAAAGTCTGTGTCAAATTGGCCCAATGGTTGATTTTTAAAGAATTTTCTTATGATTTCTCTAAGTCTGATAAGCCCCTTTCTCCCTGCCACGGCAACATTTTTTGACAAATGTAAAAATTTGTAAACAAATTTTGAAAAGAATGACTAAAGGCACATTCCTGCCAGGTTTGGTTCAAATTGGCCCAATGGTTGATTTTTAAAGAATTTTCTTATGATTTCTCCAAGTCAGATAAGCCCCGCCCTGCCACGCCCACATTTTTTGACGAATCAAAAATTCGCGAACAAGTTTTGAAAAGGGTCACTCAAGGAACATTCCTGCCAAGTTTGGTAAAAATTGGCCCAATGGTATAGGAGGAGAAGATGTTTAAAGAAATTGTGGACGGACGGACAGATGGACGGACGGACGGACAGACGGACGGACGACGGACAAAAAGCGACCACAATAGCTCACCTTGAGCACTTCGTGCTCAGGTGAGCTAATAAAAGCACAACGTGAGAAAAGCTCAAAAAGCTCTAAATTCAAACAGAGCTCAGAATATTGTCATTGTATTGTTTTTGGTCTCATGGATAGTTAGCTACAACATAGACTAAGAAAAAAATTGAAAATGTTTGGCAATTGTGCGCGGCATATGGCCGTAAAAGAAAATGGAAGAGGTCATGTATGCAGAAAAACGGTTCTTAAAGACAACATCTAAAACACGTTTTTCTTCGAAAATGCTTTAAATATAGACTGATGATTCACGGCGAGCTACAAAATGTAGAATATGTGTAAAAATTTAGTTTGTTGCATATCTTTTTTCCACACTAGACCATATTTGTGCATATTCGCTTGATAAAATGTTGTGCCGGTTGAATTTAAACTCCATTTTACCATGCCTCCCATTCTTTCTGCTTCTTATGTAGTCAAAAAGTCACACAAAATTGACAATGTTTTCCATTTTTTTTTGTTGGTCTGGGTTGCAGCTAACGATTTGTGTACTTTGAATTGTTGAAAGTGTAGCATCTCGAGCTCTATTAAGATTTAGAGCTTTTTGAGCTTTTCCTTAATTACACATCAGAATTTGACAATTATTGATAAATCATCATGGAAATCTACGGGCACTATGCTTAAAAATTAACATATAAAATTTCATTAAAATGTAATGACTTTTAAAAAAGTTATAGTCATTTTCAAAGTGGCCGGTTAGGACCTTTGGCCAGTATAAATGCTTGGTGTGGTTAAAATTTTATGAAAATAAACCTTGATAAAAGTCAAGTAGTTCACTTTCGTCCTGTATCAGTTCCTAGAACTAATATTCCCTATTTTATTGGTGAAAATCGAATCGAAACTGTCGATAGATATATATATCTCGGCCTTGTTTTAAACGAGCACTTAAATTTAGAAGTGACCGCCAAAGCAGTTGCTCAAAGCGCAAGTCGTGCACTTGGTTTACTCATTGCTCATTCTAAATCAATGGGCAGTATGCCTTATGATGTTTTTACTCGATTGTATGATTCTGTAGTTTGGCCGATCATAGCGTATGGAGCTGCCATTTGGGGGTATAAGTCATTTTCATGTATAAACGCCGTCCAAAATCGTGCTATGCGTTTTTTTCTTGGTGTTGGAAAATATACGCCAAATGCGGCAGTCATTGGGGATATGGGATGGACTCCTCCATCCGTTAGGCAGTGGAAATCTGTTAGTCTATATTGGTCAAGATTGTCATGTATGCCTAGTACGCGTCTTAATAAACGTCTCGCTCAATGGTGTTATTCTGTTGCTGACGTGTCCTGCAAAAATTGGTTTTTCCATATTTCAAAGACGTTACGCACATGTAATTTAAATACTTTTTTAGACATAAACGAGCCATTGTCAAAGTATCACCTTACAAATAATATTGAAAACGAATTGAAATCAGTTTTCGTAACAGATTGGAAAGAATCTATACAACGTGAAACTAGTATTTCAGGTAATGGTTCAAATAAATTACGCACTTACAGATTGTTTAAATGTGATTTTGGCGTTGAAGATTATTGTAAAGTTATTTTACCTACGAGGCACAGGACTGCATTTTCAAAATTTAGATGTGGTGTTGCACCTTTGAAAATAGAAACTGGTCGGTACGAAAGATTACCCATTGTTGAACGTCTATGTCCATTTTGTTTGAATATTGAAGACGAAGTTCATGTTATCCTTCATTGTCATCTTTATACAGATTTAAGAGAAGCACTTATTGAAAATGCTAAACTGATTGATCCTATTTTTGATAATAGATCAAACGAGGATAAAATTAAAACATTATTTTGTCACCCACGTTTGATTAGAACTTGTGCCAAAACCTGCTATGACGTATTAAAGCGTCGTAATTTGTTCCTTAATAAATAATCGCCAAATTGTTTTAAAACTGTTTATTATGTTAATATTTCAGAATTATGTATTTCTAAGCATGTGTGTGAGAGTGTAAGAGAGAGTGAGTGTTAGTGTGTTTTGGGGAATGAGTGAGAAGAAAGAGAGAGAGAAAGAGATAAAGATGAATATGTGTGTATATAGAGAAAGAACCTGTCTTCTTACGAATGTGCAATAAGATAGTCTCCTATAATTCTTTTTAAGAATGGTCACATATATATTTTATGTTGTAATTTTATCCATTTGTATATTTGTAAAAATGCATATATATGTGAACGAGACTTTAATAAACTATAACATCTACGTATCCATAGCAATAGTGTTCACACTCTAAAATGGCTTGTGCACTTGTCCACTTTCCGAACCAGTTACGGTGATAACGAGTATGGTAATTAACTGACAATTATTGATGATCAAAGGTTAAACCTCCGTTTGCCAAACTGTAAAATTTGATTAATTTACCAAAATTGTTGAGAAATAAAATGTGCACGGTTTCTTTTCTCCCGTTAGTAGGCCTACAGTATGCGAGTGGTGTAACTCGTTCATTTGCACAATGATTACGTATTAATGTTTTTTTCAAAGGGCCCATGCTATCAGAAGGGACAGTTTGAAAATAACCTTTTTTCGCTCGATCCTTATATAAACAATCCATGCATTTGATGTCATGGAATAGAAACGTTTTGGAAAAACATTCTGTGTACCGACTCTCAGAATTTAATACTTTTCAATCGTCTTAAATTTTCTATTTGGTTGCGTCAAAACCATTGCTTGTTTTTGACAAGGGCTATGGGCCGACAAGCTAAATGTTTATAAGAGGAGAATTGTGAATCATAGAAAAGAAAATATTGATGGAAAAGGGAAAATCTGTCAATTATCAGTATTTTCTATGTTTGTCTTAATATTTTCAATAACGTCTATTTGGGTACATTTCCAAAACCAAGCAATAGTCTTGACGCACACAAATAGAAAATTTTGAAAAAATTGAGTGACACTGATAATCGTAATTTTCTCATTTAGCCTAGTGGACTGATATAAAAATTCCCTGTTTGCCCTGGGAAAGAGTTGACGTAACGTAACTTACTTGGAAATGTGTAATGAATGAACCGTGTGCAAGTGCAAGTGACAAAATAGTAGAAATATTGTATATCTACAACAAATTTTGTGTAAGGACCTTTGGTCAAATGCTTTGTAATTATATTGTCAAGAGGATGACATTTGAAATTCCAAGATCACGGTATATTTGGGAAAAAATTAAAGTCCCTAAAAAAACTATTTTGATACTTGACCAATAAGAAATTGATGAATAGGGAACGATTTTATCAAGTAACAGTGACGTAATTTCGGACAAACAAATACTATTTCGTAGGTGTTGTAATAAAATAACAACACCGACGGTATATCAAAACATAACCGCAAACAAAATTCTTTGCTATTGAGATATCCTGGCTTTAAATTACTTCAATTCAAACGTTTCTTTTTTCTTTGCATTTGATCTATAAAAAATTTAGAAAAAGAAAGTGAAGAAGTGCTAGTCAACAGGTAGTTTTCTTGTTTCCATAAAATTTACTCAAAACAAGACACTCATAATTTTGGACACAAATTCATCAGATGCCCCATCACAAAGGAAAACATTTAGACAATTCGAATTTACCAGCTGCTGCAGATGACAAAATGGGTGATGATAAAACGAATCATATTTGTGAAAAATGTAGAACAGAAAAACGTCCAGGTAAAATTAGAAAAATGCTGGTTATCAGCCTTTTTAGGTCACCTGACCGAAGGTCATGGTGACCTATTGCGACCGTGTTTCGTCCGTCGTCGTCCGTCGTGCGTTAACTTTTAACATTTTCGACTTTTCTTGAGAACCATTGGACGGATTACAGCCAAACTTGGCAGGGAGCATCCCCATGGGAAGCCGCTTCAGATTTGTACAAATCATGGAGTTATCTCCCTTTGGGGCCCCATAAGGGGCCAAAAAGGGGTTAAATAGGGTACATCTTAAAAAATCTTCTTCTCATGAACCGGCTGTTGGATTTGATTCACATTTGGTATTTAGAGTCTTTAGGGCAAGGACAACAAAGTTTGTACAAGAGAAAAAAATCCGTCCAGAAATGGCCGTGCTGGGGATGGGGGATGGGAGGGGGGTTGCGTTATTAGTTAACTTAACATTTTCGACTTCTTATTAAGAACCATTAGACGGATTTCAACCAAACTTGGCAGGAAGCATCCTAATAGGAAGCCGCTTCAGATTTTGTACAAATCATGGAGTTATCTCCCTTTGGGGTCCCATAAAGGGCCAAAAAGGGGGTAAATTGGGTACATATTAAAAATCTTCTACTCATGAACCGGCTGTTGCATTGGATACACATTTGGAAGTTAAAGTCTTTAGGGCAAGGACTACAAAGTTTTTACAAGAGAAAAAAATCCATTGATAAATGGCCGTGCTGCGGATGGGGGATGGGAGGGGTTCGCGTTATTACTTAACTTTGAACATTTTCTACTTCTTTTTGAGAACCATTGGACAGATTTCTACCAGACTTGGCAGGAAGCATTCCAATGGGAAGCCGCTTCAGATTTTTACAAATCATGGAGTTATCTCCCTTTGGGGCCCCAAAAGGGGGTAAATAGGGTACATATTAAGAAATGTTCTATTGTTGGATTGAATTCACATTTGGTATTTAAGTCTTTAAATAAGTTTGTACAAGAGAAAAAAAGACTGTCAAGAAATGGTGGTGCTGGGGGGGGGTGCGCTTTTAGTTAACTTTTAACATTTTCCTTGGCTGTTTCTGCTCATTTGATTCAGGTGACCGATAAGGCCCTCGGGGCCTCTTGTCTTCTTTTACCTCATTGTTTCTCATGCCTTTTTCATAAGAGTCTTGTCTGGGAAAGGGTTAATCCCAGCTTTTGATATCCCTTGTAGAATTTTTTTTAAATTTGATGATTTTCTTTCCCTTTTTTCCCAAAACTTTCAATCAATCATAGCTGTTTTTGATGCATCAAGTTGCAACTTTAATAATTTGTTAATCATTTCAATTTGTAATTTGTTGTTTAGTCAGTAGTTGAAGTAAATAACAAAATATTGAAGATGTCTTAAAATTTAATTCTCAACTAGCTTTCTTAAATAAAATATAAATAGTTATCACAGATCTTGTACATACAGCCGTTATAAATACTGATATTTTCTTTAAGGATTAGATTTTCAAAATAATTGCAAATGCATGCAATTAGAAATTGCATTCACAACAGTTCTGAAATAAGCAAATATTCAGTCAGGTACTACATACTTTTATTTCACACCCGAAAGTTATTAACCAATCAAATCACCCAATTCATACCACGTGAGTATACAATACCTAGAGCCGTATTGCACGCACGAGATAATTGCGTGGACGCACGGGATTCTCGATATTCCAAAGCGGCTAGATCGATATTGTACGATGCACCGGTTGAACCGTCCAAATATGCATTGCACTCATTTGAACCCTACAAATATCGATTGAACCGTACAAATATGGATTTTTCCCAAATCGAGGCTACGATACAAAATATCCATATTCGCATCGAAGAGTAATCTCCCTTAGTAAAGTTCTTGTCTGCAAAAGCAAAATTGTGCATTAGAGTTGAATGTTTGTTTCAACATGATATTTTGAATTCACTGTCCTAAACAAAATATAGCTTTGATTCTGTGATTGAAAAAACACATTGGGAATACATTAAGGCAAAAGGAGAAAATGATTTTAAACATCACGAAAGAGATTATTTTCATTTCAAAACATTTATGAATTGTAGCGCATTTAATTTGCAGCAAAGATACAAATCACACTTAACCCTTTCCAGAACAAGACCTGGATTTGATATCCATTAAAAGGCTTGACAAAAAAGTTCTAAGAGAAAAGGAGATTTGCTGTTTATCAGCAATTTCTCCTTTTCTGTCAATGTTTTCATTGTTGATTTACGCATGACATGATAGTTTATATGACAAATTTCATGTACATTTCACACTATCATATGACGGTCTATTCAACTTTTTGAGACAAACATAAATCGATAAAAATAGATTAAATGTCAGATGCCATGTATATTTCACAGTGTTAGAAATGTACATGTAGCCTACATTTTTTTTCATGTCATAGGCCTATGTTGTTTTTCTTCCTTTTTTATTTCACGTTGGAATTCTATTCAAAAGTAATTAGATCTAGATCTTAATTTTTATACAAAATTAATCTTTGTCATGTTTTGTGTGAAAAAAAATGATGTGAAATAAAGAGGTCATTTAACATGTCTTTGTACAATACCGAATTCTATTGGATTCATACTTTGCAGAACAAGTCTATATTTAGACTCGCCTATCGGCTCGTCCAAATATAGCCTCGTTCTGCAAAGTATTCATCCAATAGAATTCAGCATTGTACAAAGACATGTTAAATAACCTCATAATATTTGTGACTGAGAAAATTACCCGATTTTTTTCTTGTTTTCTATACTTTGTAACATGTGATGTGCTGGGTCTCAGCAAAGCTTTTCAAAAACAAGAACTAGATTTGACATCCCTGTCAGAAAAGGTTTTCGAAGACATAAAGGGAAAAGATGAAAATGTTGATAACCAGCATTTTCTCCTTTTGCCTCATTATTTTCTTTGCTATATTGTACACAATTCCTATCTATATCCACATCCACTTTGTCATCTCCAGCGGCTTTCATATTAGACATGGCTAGAATTTGGTTCATTGGGAAAGGATTAAACAAGTTCTTACAAACCTTTTTGGCCTACTTTTGAACTAAAGAAAAAAAACACGGAAGGATGTAGCCTAATTTTATCAAAATTCACAAAAACTCATTAAGGCTGAAGTAAAACGGGGCCCCAAAACAGACGATAACAGTTGAGTACCAATCAACTTCTTAAAAATTACTGGTAATACCATGCATTCTGCAGGTCTATATCCTGTCTGAATAAATATAAATTGTTGTGTATGTATCGCAGTAGAGCTCATTTGTTGTATATGTTAATATTTTGGATATGTATCTTCACAGTTGTGTAACAATCATGTTAGGTAGTCTGCAACACACCAGATTATACCATGCCTGATGTAGGTCCATATTCTTTTCAAATAAATGCATTATTGTATCACAGTTATATTCTATTTTTGAATGTCACATGTTTTTGGAAGTTTTAAAGAAGATCACATTTGTGTAACAATCAGGTTCGGCAGTCCGTAACACACCAGATTGTACCATGCACGCTGTAGGTCTATATTTTCTCTATATTCATGTACTGTAGTTGTCGTTGTTGTTTTCTCACTCCCCTGTGATCTATCCGTCACCGACCCCTCCAGCCCCATATCATGTTGTGGTTCCGTCTGTGATTTTGTCTCTTCGTCCGTCTTTCCCTCCTCTTCTCCCTCCTCTCCGAGCGGTATTTTACGACGATATGGTGTGAAGAGGAATCGTGTAGCCTCGCCTGTAGATAAACCTCCCTCCAGGATATCTGTAATGCAGACATTAGACGGTATTAAACCATTCCCAAATTGACCCTTTTTGAATCCCTACTAGATAATGGCTTCTGAAAACATTGTGAACAAGATGTGTTTGTGAAACACAAATGCCCCAGAAATGGCCATTTTTGTAAAATGTTAAGTTTTCGTAGAGTAAAGGGTTGATAATGGTTAACAAATGACCTTCAGGAAGGTCATATTGCATGGAACAGATAGATATCATTAAAAGGATGTTACATACCAAATTTGAGCTTTCTATATCAAATAATTTTGGAGAAAAGGCAAAGTTTAAGTTTTAGGACAGACGGACGGACGCGCCAACATTTCAGGATTAAGTGTTTTTTTCTTTGATCTTCATGAAGAAAAATGCCACATAAAATGGCATGGTTTAAGTGGAATTGTTCTTATTTCATATAAATTATGGACGGATTGAACCACATAAACCCCCGGACGTTGGCCGGGACAGACAGACCGACGGACAGACAGACGGACACGAGTAAAACAATATGCCCCCGTTCTCTCGATACGGGGGCATAAAAATGAAGAAATTGATCTGTAGATTTGAAAGACACTAACAATCATAAGATTACTTAGGAAACCATAATGAAAAAGACTGATAAGCTAACAATGCTGAACAAGTCCTGATACTATTTTCTTTCACACAACTTTACATTACCAATCATGTTGTAACGAGTACCTACCTTTCATATTAGTGTTGAGTTTGTTAGCGTTTTCTGCGAGTGTACAGTGCCATTGATTACCCATAATACACTTGACTCCAGTTAGACTGGTTAACAAGGCTGTCTCTACAGGCTTCTCTAGGGCCAGCGTGTACGAACTGTGGAGGAAAAAACAATCACAAATATCAACATGGCCATGAATTAATACTCGTAGGTCAAATGTTATCAAACTTACAAATGACCTTTTACCAATTTTCTGAAGAAAATAAATACCATGTTAAATTTGGAAATCCCTTAAATGTATTATACAGGTGCTTCTTGAAATAGAAAGTGACATGTTTCTTATGCTATGACATACAAAATGTATGTATTTATTAAACAAGATTTTTAGTTTGGAATTTGGGAAATCTTAAAATTGTATCATATTTGAAAAGAAAAATAATTACCTTTTTAGTACATCAATCTTTGATTGTCTGGTGAAACTCTTTGTTGTTTGTGCCATATCTAACAGGTATACTATCATACATTCTGGAAATAGCAATTCGATATTATTAATAGTCATATTTTGTTCCATGTAGATGCTAAAACATAGTGGTTTGGGTTATTTTTGACTTGTCAAATTGAAAATATGTCAAAGAGTACAATCTAAAGTGAATGAAATCTTATATTTATTGGTGTTTATGGGTAGCAAACATTGTGAGAAATGAAGAAATTGCTTGTCACAAGCGATTTGTCCATTTTCCACATTGTTTCCCCAAACCTAAATCTTGTTGTTCGTCAAAAGGTGTCACTGTATGGGAATCAGTCAAAACAATCGCCATTTTTGTAAAATGTTAAGTTTTAGTAGAGTAAAGTGTTGAAAAGGTTTAACGGATTACCTTGATGAAGGTCAAATTGCATGGAACAGATAGATATCATTGAAAGGAAGTTGCATACCAAATTTGAGCTTTGTATATTCTGTTTTTATTCGGGAGACAGGGCGGAGCAAAATAAACGATTCATTACATTTAGCTTGAGGAGAAACAGCCTCGTCGCTAAGCGGTAAATCGTCGGTATTATTGCAGAACATAATAACTACAGCGTGTATCAGGCTGTAGTTACGAGGTTTTATAACAACACATTTTACAATCGCACATTCTTTCAATTTCGAAATGTGTTCAAGCTCGTGCCACACGTTTTCCTCCTAGATATCAACCAAAATATCGAGAAGTAAACTCGTCGAATAACCTCTTTGCTTAGCCACACCCTGAAAGGTGAATAAAATTGGATTATATGTCAAATACTTTTGGAGAAAAGGCAAAAGTTAAGTTTTCGGACAAACAGACTGACGGACAGACAGATGGACACAAGTAAAACAATATGCCCCCGATCTCTCGATACGGGGGCATAAAAAGTCAGAATGTTCTAGTTGTCTAAGCTATAGCTAAAAGACTTCTCTTTTTCAAAAGTTTTTATTTCATCATTCAAATTAGTTTTCAATATAGTTATAAATTTGGTCAAGCGGGAAAGATGAAGTACAAGTGTAAGATTCTATACTATACCTGGTATATTGAGAGCAGACAGTTTTGCTGGAGGTAGATAGGATGTCAGCTTCTCCATACCATAGAAGATAAATGAACTGTTCTCTACTAGATATAAAGATGAAGTACAAGTGTAAGATTCTATACTATACCTGGTATATTGAGGGCAGACAGTTTTGCCGGAGGTAGATAGGATGTCAACTTCTCCATACCATAGAAGATAAATGAACTGTTCTCTACTAGATAAAGATGAAGTACAAGTGTAAGATTCTATACTATACCTGGTATATTGAGGGCAGACAGTTTTGCCGGAGGTAGATAGGATGTCAACTTCTCCATACCATAGAAGATAAATGAACTGTTCTCTACTAGATAAAGATGAAGTACAAGTGTAAGATTCTATACTATACCTGGTATATTGAGGGCAGACAGTTTTGCCGGAGGTAGATAGGATGTCAACTTCTCCATACCATAGAAGATAAATGAACTGTTCTCTACTAGATAAAGATGAAGTACAAGTGTAAGATTCTATACTATACCTGGTATATTGAGGGCAGACAGTTTTGCTGGAGGTAGATACGATGTCAACTTCTCCATACCATAGAAGATAAATGAACTGTTCTCTACTAGATAGATCTCCCATTCTCCAACACTGTAAATGTACAAAATGTAACCTTGTTATAACACTCATTCTACAAAAAAGTGCACAATTACTGAAATTCTATGTCCCCCACTAGTAATAAATTCATTGGAAGGTTTTAGTTTTCGTTTCTTTGCTTAAGATTATACAAAAGACACCTTGTACGTATTTCAAGCATGATATAAGACCAGGAACTATTTTTTCTCCTTAAATTTTACATTTCTTTAGCTTATTTTCCATGAACTTTGGTTGTCCCTGCACTGGTGCAATTCAAAATCAGCTTGATTTTAACGCAGTTTAATCTATATTTGCCTCGATTATCTTTCTATTCCTTCCCAAATATATTTTCCTGTGGTCTGATTACTGTTTCGTGGGAATGCAGGACTAAACTTTTTTGAGATAAAGGTTTTTCTGATGTCCCGATTTCCAGCGTAAGATACATAACGCTACTTTAACTGATAGTAAAACACAACATGATGTGTTCCTAAGGTCAAAACAGTTTTTAGTGGTAGGTTAGATATCAACGTAAACAGAAACACACACAAAAAGATCAGGCTTATTAACATTTTCGAATAAAACAACATCAAAGTTCAAAAACAAGAATCCCCCCATTTTTTTTCATAAGATACGTTACGGCTTAAACTTACTTTTATTTCGAATCTTTCACCATTTTTCATACACGTGATATACTAAATGATTCCAAACCTTCTTTAGAAAAAAATAATTTGCAGCGTAATTAACCAGGGAACTTTATTCCTGATGAATTTCTTTAAAAACTAATTTATGAATAAGATACGATATGATAAGATACGTGACACTCGACTAAGTCATGGCAATAAAAAACTTATGTGATCAAAATAGACTATCCACTTGGACTTCTTTTCGAACATAGTATACTTTGGACAAAGAATAGACATCCATCTTAATGAAATCACCATTTTTATACAACAAATGAAAGAAATCAATACAAAACAACCATATGTATTCCAATGCCCTCCAAAGGAAGACAAGCTATGGAAAACTTCTGATAACACTCTTTGTAGAATCGTTGATCCAGTTGGCACACAAAAACACATGTATCATTTAGTAATAATTCACGAAGTCCTTGAATTATTTGAAACAATAAAACAAATGAAATCATAAGATACGTTACGAACCATTTTGATTGCACTGTTTTCAAAATAAGTGCTGCATTGGCTAGTTTTACTATAGTATTTTATCATGTTCTGTATATGTTTAAATGACAATTGTTACAAAGAGATTTGAAAGGGCATTTGGTGCAATTATCCTTTACCATTGACACAATTAAGCATTTCGAATATATTGGTATCTTGTTTAATCCTTATTTTTCGGACTTTCTTCTATAATTCAAGCTTGAAACCAGTGCATTTCTAACCAACGCCTAAGCATACAGATATTCATTTCACTTTTCACCAAAAATATATAAAATGCGATAATGTATGCATGTTCAAAAGATAGATATTTTGTGTTGAAATAAGATACGTTACGGCATGGTTCCTTACTTTGTGACACTGACTAAGGCTAAATAAATTAGAATAAGATATTTGTTGTGTTATAATTCAATTGAGTGGTATCTTATCTTTATATTTTCAGCAGGAGTTCATTGTATTTCATACAAGGTCTATTCAATTCATTCAAAACAAACAAAAAAATAATAAGAGAAACGGTATTTCCTTTAAATACGAACTTTAAGGCCTTAATATTTTTATAACAAGTCAATAAATCATCATTTTCTCGCAATACAATAAATTCTTGATCTGGCGGAAACCTAATATGAATCGTCACCTAACACCAATAGACAAAACTAATGTGTAAACAGGAAAACCAAACACCATAACGTATCTTATTATGCATAGACGTCACTGTGTTTGGATCCAAAAATTGAAAAAATCCGGCTTTGTTTGGGTACACTAGAATTGAATTCTCTAATTTCAACATATATTTTGCAAGAATAAGTCAAAAACTAAGTCTTTCAGAATGGTCGGTTTTTCAGATTTTTATATTTCTAATTGTGCACTTTTTTGTAGAATGAGTGATAACTCAACTTGACAGATCAGTAACTCTTAATCCTTTAATAACACATGAAAAGTTTTACATCAAGAAATTCAACTACTATGATGGTCTAAGCTGCCCCCTGGGGCAATCAAAAATATTAAGAGCATGGTAACAATTTGCCAAAGTTGACTAGTGATGTTAACATCTTACCTTCATAAAATAAGAAACACCTGTTTTGTGTAAGGGTACATTAATTCATTGTAAAGTTCCACGAGTCAAGATCAAATGACATGGTGATTGAAACAAAGTGTGAACAAATGGATGGGAAAACAAACATGATAAAACCAAAATTTCCGCTGAAAGATTGCTAATTACAGTCAACACTCTTTATGTCGACATGGGATAAGTCGAATTTTCAACTAAGTCGAAATTCAAATCCTGTCCTCATCAATGGACATAATTTTTTCAAACAAAATTTTTCGAATTGAAAATAGCTATTGAAATAAATTCTTTCCTTTTCCTACTATATTTCTATAATAATTGTACTTGATTAGTTTCAAAAACGGTCAAATATCAACTTTATCGAAGCCAAACAAAATTGGAGGAGTAGAACTCTGTATGTCGAGTTATTTTGACGGCCCCTCCGACTTTGACACAACGAGTGTCGACTGTACATGTATTACTACAAACCTAGGTGTGTGTTCATCTCCCATTACACCGAGCCATCTGGGTGTAAACTGTTGTTCATAGGTCTCTATGACAGAGTTAAATATCTCGATAGGCTTATTCTCCTCTGTAACATAAAAAAAACAACATAGTCATGTTAATGTAAAACAAGTACAAAGTAAAAAAAATAGAATTTGAAACATTGCTATTGAAGGAGACCTTCACTGAACAAGAGAAACAGAATGGTGAATAACAAAAAAATTTAACAAAAATGGTCAAGCGTACAACTGAACATAATTACAATACACTGGCAACTTTCAAACTAATCTATTTGAATCTATAGGAGTTTAGTGGACATTAATTTGAAAGCAGATGTATAAACAGACAGGTCGACAGACATGCAGACGACCATACAGTAATACAAGTTATATTGCTTGTACAAGTATGATGAAAAAGAACTTTAAATTGTATAACGAACAGTTCTTCATTGCAAAATCAAACCTTTGACCCTATCATAGTTCTATGACTCATTGTATTGCCTGGTGATAATGATTTCTACAAGCTTACCAGTTTCAGCACAGTCCAAATATGGGTCAACAATATCTAATTACATGTTAAGGATCATAATCATAGAGTATGAATGGTAAGAAAAAGATAATACCTTCCACATTGACTATTGATTGTCATGTGTAGAAGTCTTGAGTGAAGATAAAATGTGTTACAATTTGGCAATAAAGAGGTTATTTCAGACCTTTCTCCCACAAGTCCTGGTTTTGATGTCCCTGATCAAAAACATCAAGAGCTTTCATATGGAAAACATTAAGAGAAAATAAAATAATGCGGAATAATTCATTGAATGGTTGGCATTGATCATATTATATACACCACACATACAAAAGGATACATCTAAAGTTCATGGTATCCACCATTTGATTCCAGGGATTGCCTGGTCTGTTGAGGGGAATCTGAAAAATATGAAAATAAGGATGTGTTTGTGATAATGACTATAACCAAATACTTTAAGTAGTTTTGCTAGAAATGCTTTGCCACAAGGAATAAACCAGTGTATTAAAGATGTCTTAGTATTTACGGTTAAGTAATTATGGCCAATTTTGAGCTTTAATTGGTAAACAAACTGAATTGATGATCTTTTATGAGTAAACAAACTCAATTTTGATTTTTTGTGGGTAAACAAACTAAATTGCTAGTTTTTGTGGGTAAACAAACTAGTTTTTGTGGGTAAACAAACTCAATTTTGATCTTTTCTGGGTAAACAAACTAAATTTCTAGTTTTTGTGGGTAAACAAACTAGTTTTTGTGGGTAAACAAACTCAATTTTAATATTTTGTGGGTAAACATCTTTTGTAAATATTGCATGGGATCAATGAGAGAAAAATTTTGCCATGAGGACCGTGCGGTCCAAAAATTATTGAAACCAATGGAACAAGGATGCTATTTGACACACTTGGGTGTTAAAGCTTAGCAAATATTGTGGAAAAGGCATTTACAGAATTTATTATCTGACATTCTGATAAATTTTGTCATCAATGCAGATACAAACTTTGCTGTCTGGCAGCGTTTCAATCATAACTCACAATTTTGGCCATTTTCTTGCTGGCATCTCGGAGTCCTGGTATTCTAGAGAAGGGTTGATCTCCACCTTTAGCCTTGGCTACCTTCTTGGCTGCAGCTGCTGCATCTTCACCTACATAATATATAACCATGGTGTATAATCACGTGACTCAGAATTTCCGATAATCTTCAATATACTTTTTAATACATTATACTTGACCAATTTGAATCCGGTTTGAAGCAGAGAAGATGGGAAAATGCCAGAAATAAGCTGGACATGTCAGATTTTTGAAAAAATCAACTGATAAAAAACTATTGAAGATTTTGGTTCATCTTCAATAACTTTTTTATCAGTTGATTTTTCAAAAATCAAGCACATCCATTCAATGCGTGACGTCTGTCCACATTCTCTGCTTCAAACCCAATTCAAATCGGTCCAGTATCTACAAAGTTATTGAAGATTTTCTAAAAGTACTGTATCACGTGATTATCCACCGTGATAACAGTGGTAGGATGAAATAAAGCACTTTTACTGTTTAGTGTTTGATCAGAATAACATAGTATTTTCTGTTGATATTTACAAAACTAAAATCTCCAGGTCTATGAAATCAAACATTCTAGTAAGAATATGTATAAAGTGAAAAAAAAAGAATCCCCCAAAAAGTCGTTAAATACATTTCAGTCATTACAATAATTTTGAAGTAAATAAAAATTGTGTTTGACACTTCATTTAATGTTGACTTGGACACACTTGGTCCAACTTCCTGACGTGTTCATATAATGATCTTTTTCTACATTTTATTTGTTTGTTTAGTAACCTAAATTACCAATCTTCCAAGAGAAGTAGAACTGGTTTATCTGCTATTTTAATTTTTGAATTTACCAAGCAACAACACCTGTGCATAATTTATGAAATAAACATTAATGAATAACATTATCAACAACAGGAAAAGAATGGAAATCATAAACCAGGTAAATAAACTAGGTAAATATAATTTACTTACAAGAACTATAAAGGGCAATACATGCATGTACAATAACAAAATTTAGCCAACAGATTCTAAGAATATCAAGTTAACCCTTTCCCAAACAAGACCTGGTTTTGATGTCCCTATTAGAAAAGGCTTGGGAAAACATTGAAACAAAAGAAGAAACTGCTGATTACCAGCAGTTTCTCCTTTTGTCTCAATATTTTCTAAGCTGTATTTTACACAAATCCTATCTTTAATAACATCCATTTTGTCATTTATGGCAGTTTTTGAATTGGATCACCCTAAAACTTTGTCGTTCGGGAAAGGGTTAAAATCTTGATAAAGGGTCATACAACTGGATCATCTGAGTCGCATGTTTTGCTCATGTAGTCATAAACAAATAGTTTGCGATAACTCCAATAACACAATTGAAATCTCAATCTGTTAACGTGACATTTCACATTTATTTCATTTTTTAAAAGTATGTCTTGATGCAAAGATTGTTTATTCTAATGCGTAGAAATGGCATCAGGTTTTTGAAGTTGTTATTTATAAGCGAAAAATATGCATTTAAAGTTTAAACAGAAATGACAAATTCTATATAAATTTGTACTGTTGTCCACAACAATTTGTCTAATTTTAGCACAAAAATATATATTTCTCGTAAACAGTTCAATATTTTCACTTAAAATTTTCAGAATTTCCATAAGAAAAGATGCTCTTTTAGATAGAATAAAAGTAAAATTTGTGTAAAAATAATTGTGAAATGTCACTTTAAACTGTTCATGTATATCCTATTTAATATTTTTAACACAATTTGGAAAATAATCTTTCTAAAGAAGATGTGTTTGTGAAATATGAATGCCCCTGAAATGGCTATTGTTAATTGTCAATACAGGGGGCATATAAATGTGTCCCTAATTTGGGAATCAAATAAATGAAAATTCTTTAAAACAAATTTTCATACTTGTTTATAACATAGAGAGGACAATTTCACCTCAACATTTGTAATCATTAGACATAAATGATCACATACTGAGTTAGGCCTGTATAAAGTATCACACATATTTGTATGACAGCGAAGATACTGCTGTTAGAGCTGCGACAATATCATGGGATTTTATTTCTATACAGTAAACCTCAAAACTAAGATTATAAGAAACATATTTTCTATAAGCTTTCCTAGGATTAGAGGAAGTGCAATACTAAAGGGAAGAATCCTATGGTGCTTTATATCAATTCATGTTTACTACAGAAATTTGATTTGTTTGACTGATGTAGTATGTTCAACTTCTACCTAGCACATGACACAGTTGCAAAGAAGAGCCTCTGATTGTCCATAGGCAACATTTCCTGAATTACTTTGAACACCATACACAATATGGACTGAATAAAACATAGGAATACATTCTAGGTGCAACTGGCACAGGTCATGCATAACTAATTCATGCAAAATGGCTTACATTGCAAGATAAGCCTAGGCACCACCTATACTATTGTGCCTTACATAAGCAAGGAATACTATGTCGGTAGTGGCCTTGGCTTCTGATAATATAATTGGTTTATATCTACTGACATCTTTTTTAAACAAGAAAATACATTCAACATCTTTGCTAGCCCAAGGCGACCTCTTCATTTCTGTATTCACCATTGGTATACAACATAACAGATTAGGCTGTATTTTATTATTACAGTCATGTACCATGCTAAAGATGTTCATTGTATGCATCACATTCAATCAAATGGCTTAACCCTTTCCCAAACGACAAAAATTTAAGGTGATCCAATTTGAAAGCTGCTGCAGATGACAAAGTGGAAATTAGTCAAGATAGGATTTGTGTAAAATATGGCATAGAAAATATTGAGACAAAAGGAGAAACTGCTGGTTATCAGCAGTTTCTTCTTTTGTTTCAATGTTTTCCCAAGCCTTATCTATTAGGGACGTCAAAACCAGGTCTTGTTTGGGAGAGGGTTAATTCATCTAGTAGCTATTCATAATCCAGCCGTGGTGTCAGCACATTGTGGTACATGTACTGGCTTAATCAGCCAACGGTAAAAACACCTCTAATGGGGTTCTTACTTAGCTAGCAAAGATGTACATTCAAGGAAAAAGGAGTCAACAAATACTAAACTGGCTAAACTAGACTGAATAACCCTTTAACAAACTGCAAGTATTTGAACTGTATTTAGACTGAGTACCATAAAGCACAGAAAAATATTGAAGCGAAAAGAGAAAATGCTGATCATCAGCATTTTTTTCTTTTGCCTCAATGTTTTCCAAAACCATTTCTTTTTGGGACATCAAAACCAGTTGTTGTTTGGTAAAAGGCTAAACTAGAGTGAACTAGATTGGGTCTACAAAATGACACAGAACAAATGAAGATCTACCCTTGGCTGTATGGGTAGCACCTTTAGGGTTCTCACCCTTTCTAGGGGTCTCCCCCTTTTTACCAGTTGGTACATTCACCACTGAAAACAAACATGTTCATTTAGGCTGGTACATCATTATGCAAACATAATACATTTATACATAATTATGCATTTTCATCTGGTAATGTTGTAGTTACTTGAACATGATCATCAAAATGGCGCTGACTGAAACATATTTGTTTTTATGGATTTTACCACATTTCCAACTGCTATGGTCATATAAAGGCGGCTGGAGCAGCTAACCATTGATTTCTGTAGTTCTTTATACCAGTGCTACAACAACATCCTTACTAATCCCCCAGCTGCTCCACACATAGGCGATTGGTGGGTGACATTTTTGTCAGAAAGGATATTTGCCGCAGCCGGGGATGGAACCCGGGACCTCTCAAGTGACAGACAGATGTGCTACCAACTGCACTATGGCCGCAGCAATGTTGTGTAATTTCATCAATAATGATTATAAATCCAAGTGTATCTTTTTGATACATTGAGTAAAATAAGTTAAACAAGTGCATGTCGGATTGCGATGCAATACAGGAGTCCCCCACCGGATAACAAAAAATCCTTTCTTATAATATATCACCTATTACTAGATCTATAACTGTATACAAAATTTGAAGTTGCTAGCACATTAGGTTTTGGACAAAATGTCCCAAACAAAAATGTAAGGGTAAAAACAACCAAGGGCTATAACTCCAAAAGTGGGCGGAGAAGAATGATTCTTGTACATGCCACTTGTCCTCAATGAGATCTATAAGTGTACCAAGTTTGAAGTTGCTAGCACTGATGGCTCAGGAGATATGGTCCGGACAAAAATGTAAGGATAAAAAACAACAACAGACAATAACTAAAAAAGAGGATGTGGTAGAGTAACAGTTCTTGTGCATTACACTTCTTCTCAATGAGATCTACCAGTGTACAAAGTTTGAAGTTGCTAGCACTTATGGTTTAGAAGATATGTTCCAAACAAAAATGTAAAGGTAAAAACAACAAAGGGCAATAACTCAAATAATGGGGGTGTGGCAGAGTAACAGTTCTTGTACATGACACTTGTCCTCAATGAGATCTATAAATGTACTAAGTTTGAAGTTGCTAGCACTTTTAGTTTAGGAGATATGATCCGGACAAGAATGTAAGACTAAAAACAACAAAGGGCAATAACTCAAAAAGTGGACATGGCATAGTAACAGTTCTTGAACATGACACTTGTCCTCGATAAGATCTATCAGTGTACAAAGTTTGAAGTTGCTAGCACTTATGATTTAGGAGATATATTCCGGACAAAAATGCAAGGGTAAAAACAACAAAGGGCGATAACTCAAAAAGTGGGCGTGACAGAATAACAGTTCTTAAACATGACACTTGTCCTCAATAAGATCTATAAGTGTACAAAGTTTGAAGTTGCTAGCACACATAGTTTAGGAGATACGTTCCGGACAAGAATGTGGGGTAATAACAACAAAGGGCAATAACTCAAAAAGTGGGCGTGGCAGAGTTATGGTTCTTGAACATGACACTTCTCCTCAGTGAGATCTATAAGTGTACAAAGTTTGAAGTTGCTAGCACACATAGTTTAGGAGATACGTTCTGGACAAGAATGTAAGGGTAAAAACAACAAAGGGCAATAACTCAAAAAGTTGGCGTGGCAGAGTAACGGTTCTTGAACATGACACTTCTCCTCAATGAGATCTATAAGTGTACCAAGTTTGAAGTTGTTAGCACATATGGTTTAGAAGATATAGCCCGGACAAAAGTGTGACGGACAGACGGACGGACAGACGGAATCGAGCAAACCTATAGTCCCCCAACCAGTAACCGGTGGGGGACTAATAATACACATATAAATTTTTTAGTGTTTGTCAATTATCAACACATAATTGAAATGTTAAAACATAACTTTATACAAAATGTAGAGACATACAGCCAAAAGTTAAAACATGTTTAGAGTAATAGATCCATTAATATTAAACATAATTAACCCTTTCCCAAACAAGACCTGGTTTTGACGTCCCTAATAGAAAAGGCTCTAGAAAACATTGAAACAAAAGAAGAAACTGCTGATAACCAGCAGTTTCTCCTTTTGTCTCAATATTTTCCATGCCATATTTTACACAAATCTTATCTTTAATAACATCCATTTGTCATTTGTGTCATTTATTGAAGTGGATCACCCTGAAATTTTGACGTTTGGGAAAGGGTTAAACAACAATAACAACATAATTTGAAACCACATTCAAATATCACCATTTGGAGTAAAACGAACATTTTTTATACATGTAGGCTCTACAAGAGATTATTCTTCGAGAGTGTTTCTTAACCCTATCTCTGACTATTTCTTTTTCATGCTAGCACAAATTCAAAGGAACTTGCAGATGACTAGAGGCAAATGTAAAAAAAGATTAGAAATTGAAGGCAATGAATAGTGTTGTATATCAGCCTTTTCTTCTTTAACCTTTTCCCAAAAGACCAAATGTAAGGATAAAAAACAACAACAGACAATAACTAAAAAAGTGGATGTGGTAGAGTAACAGTTCTTGTGCATTACACTTCTTCTCAATGAGATCTACCAGTGTACAAAGTTTGAAGTTGCTAGCACTTATGGTTTAGAAGATATGTTCCAAACAAAAATGTAAAGGTAAAAACAACAAAGGGCAATAACTCAAATAATGGGGGTGTGGCAGAGTAACAGTTCTTGTACATGACACTTGTCCTCAATGAGATCTATAAATGTACTAAGTTTGAAGTTGCTAGCACTTTTAGTTTAGGAGATATGATCCGGACAAGAATGTAAGACTAAAAACAACAAAGGGCAATAACTCAAAAAGTGGACATGGCATAGTAACAGTTCTTGAACATGACACTTGTCCTCGATAAGATCTATCAGTGTACAAAGTTTGAAGTTGCTAGCACTTATGATTTAGGAGATATATTCCGGACAAAAATGCAAGGGTAAAAACAACAAAGGGCAATAACTCAAAAAGTGGGCGTGACAGAATAACAGTTCTTAAACATGACACTTGTCCTCAATAAGATCTATAAGTGTACAAAGTTTGAAGTTGCTAGCACACATAGTTTAGGAGATACATTCCGGACAAGAATGTGAGGGTAATAACAACAAAGGGCAATAACTCAAAAAGTGGGCGTGGCAGAGTTATGGTTCTTGAACATGACACTTCTCCTCAGTGAGATCTATAAGTGTACAAAGTTTGAAGTTGCTAGCACACATAGTTTAGGAGATACGTTCTGGACAAGAATGTAAGGGTAAAAACAACAAAGGGCAATAACTCAAAAAGTTGGCGTGGCAGAGTAACGGTTCTTGAACATGACACTTCTCCTAAATGAGATCTATAAGTGTACCAAGTTTGAAGTTGTTAGCACATATGGTTTAGAAGATATAGCCCGGACAAAAGTGTGACGGACAGACGGACGGACGGACGGACGGACGGACGGACAGACGGAATCGAGCAAACCTATAGTCCCCCAACCAGTAACCGGTGGGGGACTAATAATACACATATAAATTTTTTAGTGTTTGTCAATTATCAACACATAATTGAAATGTTAAAACATAACTTTATACAAAATGTAGAGACATACAGCCAAAAGTTAAAACATGTTTAGAGTAATAGATCCATTAATATTAAACATAATTAAACAACTATAACAACATAATTTGAAACCACATTCAAATATCACCATTTGGAGTAAAACGAACATTTTTTATACATGTAGGCTCTACAAGAGATTATTCTTCGAGAGTGTTTCTTAACCCTATCTCTGACTATTTCTTTTTCATGCTAGCACAAATTCAAAGGAACTTGCAGATGACTAGAGGCAAATGTAAAAAAAGATTAGAAATTGAAGGCAATGAATAGTGTTGTATATCAGCCTTTTCTTCTTTAACCTTTTCCCAAAAGACCTTGTTTTACTGTTCCTAAGAGAAAAGGCTAAGGGAAAAATTAAAACAAAAGAAAATACTGATATTCAACATTTTCTTTTTTTGTCTCAATACTTCTGTGCTATTTTGTACATAAATCCTATCTTAATGAACAGCCATCCTGTCATCTGAAGCTCCTTTGAATTTGGGGCACCATAAATTATGTTGTTTGGGAAAGAATTAATTCCGCTTTATATATTGTTCTGCTCATCTCTTTAAAACAGGTTTGAAAAATGTTTAAAAAACAACCATTATTTGGATATTCATTAACAAGAGCTGTCCGAAGACAGCGCGCTCGACTTTCTAAGTTGCTTAGTATAAAGGGGGCATAACTCCAAATAAAGTGGAGCCAGGGTCATGGGCCCTGGTAGTAAGGTAGAAGGTGTGATGGTGAATAAGTATTCCAAGTTTGGGTTGAATCCCTTTGATAGTATGGAAGTTATTGATGTTTGAAAAAACTTTAACCTTTGTTGCAACGCCGATGCCCGGGTGACAGTATAAGCTCCCATTTTCTTCGACAGGTCGAGCTAAAAAGGTAAGAATTAAAGTCATTCTTATTGAGACAAGAAGAGCGGGTAAAGACTTGCTAAAGATATACTATAGATCTTAACTATGGATATAATATACAATGCATTTTGCTGCACTGTTTCAACAGATTTTCTATAGACAGTCACTATCGCAACAGAAGTGAATCACATGTACATGTATAATATACAGTAACTATGGTAACAGCATACTGACCTTGACCCTCTGGAAATGTTGATAAAAAAGAAATTATATCAATATGTAACTCAGTGTTGATTTAT
Source organism: Fragum sueziense (assembly GCA_963680895.1). Taxonomy (NCBI): domain Eukaryota; kingdom Metazoa; phylum Mollusca; class Bivalvia; order Cardiida; family Cardiidae; genus Fragum; species Fragum sueziense. The sequence goes on along the minus strand of OY804601.1, from coordinate 3,100,290 downwards.
TTTCTAAACATTTAACACCAAGCTGCAGTATCAAGCAAAGTAAATTTTATTTTCCATTTTTTTTCAAATGCAAGTGCTAACACAGCAAAAGAATTGTAAGAAGAGTATTATGGTGTATACACGCACACAAAATCAAATAGAGATGAGCCAGGATCTGGAAAAACGTCCTTTATGGCATTTGAGAACAACTTGGATCCAGCCCAGCCTGTGCATACGCAAAATCTGATCAGGATCCACGTTGTTCTCTAATAGCTTCTTTATGACCTATAGCAATTGTAAAAGAGCAGCATGGTTTTCTACCGGTCTGCATTTAAGCGCTAACTGGTCTTGAAGTATGGCTGTCGCAAATGCTATAAGGGACGTTTTTCCAGATCCTGGCTAAAATTATTTTTGTTAGTTATTTAGAATAGACGGTCTAATTCCCGAGAACGTTTTGGTGACTTTTTGATAGACTTATAAGTCTTTTGATCAAAACAGTAAAGAAACTGTTATTTGGATGGATGGAGACAATACCAATATATGTCGACATTTGGCGACATTTATAAGCAATGTGCTGGCCATTAATTGACGGTGAATAATTTGCTGGAAGTAAGCATCTGATATACATTAACCCTTTCCTGAACAAAATCTGGTTTCGACGTCCCTAATAGAATAGGCTTGGGAAAACATTGAAACAAAAGAAGAAACTGCTGATAACCAGCAGTTTCTCCTTTTGTCTCAATTTTTTCTATGCCATATTTTACACGAAGTTCTATCTTTAGTAGCTTTCATTTTGTCATTTGTGGCAGTTTTTGAAGTGGATCACCCTGAAATTTTGCTGTATGGGAAAGGGTTAATTGACAGTGAATAATTTGCTGGAGGTAAGCATCTGATATACATTAAACTGTTGTTTACCAGGGGGTAGATCTTGATGGTATCTATGGTAGAACATCTGTAGTGAGAAGTCTCGTGACAGTGACACTATACTCTCAGACTGGAACAGTCTCAGGGCCTCTAGTGGCAGTTCTAGTAACAACGGGTCCGCCAGTATAATCGCATACTCTTGAGGGGGTGCTGGGGGCTCTTTGGGCTCCTTGCCTGGTTTATCTATTGTGCTGATGGATGGACTGGGTGGGGTATACCTGCAATATATACAAGTATATCAATGCTTTTCAACAAAACCCTTGTTACTGCAGCTTGTTTTAAGCTGCAGTTACGAGGTTTTTGATTAAAAGCAATGATTATTCTCTAGATATTATATTCATCATCCCAGGGGCAGCTCTAGTAACAACGGGTCCGTCAGTATAATCGCATACTCTTGAGGGGGTGGTGGGGGCTCTTTGGGCTCCTTCCCTGGTTTATCTATTGTGCTGATGGATGGACTGGGTGGGGTATACCTATAAATATAAGCAAGAAATCTATAAATTTGTTATTAACATACAGTTCTAGCACCATTACAAAGTCTTTATATATTCCTTTTGTAGAAACTCTATTGTTAAGCCTGGCAACAAATGTGTAGTCTGATCATAGTCTTTGCTACCTGCAAATCTGAAATGAAAATCACACAAGGAACCCGTAAATTTGCTGTGTTATAGGTTTATGATACAACTCTATCGCCATGACAAGATGTTTAAATTCATCCTGGATATCCTCCTTCTCACTCTCGACCTAATACCACACAGTTACCCTTTTTGGCAACCTATCTCATTACAACACAGTAACATCTTTTGACACCCTAACCCATTACAACAGTAACACCTTTTGACACCCTAACCCATTACAACAGTAACACCTTTTGACACCCTAACCCATTACAACAGTAACACCTTTTGACACCCTAACCCATTACAACAGTAACACCTTTTGACACCCTAACCCATTACAACAGTAACACCTTTTGACATCCTAACCCATTACAACAGTAACACCTTTTGACACCCTAACCCATTACAACAGTGACACCTTTTGACACCCTAACCCATTACAACAGTAACACCTTTTGACACCCTAACCCATTACAACAGTAACATCTTTTGACACCCTAACCCATTACAACAGTAACACCTTTTGACACCCTAACCCATTACAACAGTAACACCATTTGACACCCTAACCCATTACAACAGTGACACCTTTTGACATCCTAACCCATTACAACAGTGACACCTTTTGACACCCTAACCCATTACAACAGTGACACCTTTTGACACCCTAACCCATTACAACAGTAACACCTTTTGACACCCTAACCCATTACAACAGTGACACCTTTTGACATCCTAACCCATTACAACAGTGACACCTTTTGACATCCTAACCCATTACAACAGTGACACCTTTTGACATCCTAACCTATTTGAAACAGTGACACCTTTTGACACCCTAACCCATTGCAATACAGTGATGCCTTCTGACGCCCTGTAAGACAAGAAATATCTTCCTTCCCTACAATGTATTCTACCAAGCAGGGCCAAAAAATGAAAAATTTTATTCACTTAAAACTATTGTCTGCAACATATTTCAAATTGGTACAGTCCAAAATTTGGCCATCTGGTACCAACATTAGTGAACCTATGGTTTAAAGCCAGAGGGTCTAATTGCAAAAAATGAATTCTTTTTAAAAAATATGCAAAACTTTTGTGTTGGGCACCTCAGAATGGTTAATAATATGCGATTCAGACAGAGATTGAGCCGAAATTATAAGAGAGACAGTCGAATTTAGGGAGAATCCAAACCCAAATTCAACTCCGTCACAGATGCGGTTGAATTTATTTTTCAACTGTCAGGCATGCGCATACAGCGCGGACCAAGATTCAAACGAGATTCATACTTGAATTTCAATATGACGTCATCATGTATGTTGTGACGTCATTCAAGAAAGTCGCATGTCCTACTGTTTTGACCTACTTTCGACATCGCTTCATGAATTTGGTATCAAATTGCGAAAAAATGAGTCGTTGCTTCAATAGTTTGTCGTAATCATTTAATAAGGTCATATAAAGCTTAAAAAGTGTACATTTCGTTTGGTTTTGACAAATTTTCGGTCCAAATCTGGGAAATAGCAGCTTTAAAAAATACTTACACAAGGAATCCGTCAATCTGCTGTGTTATAGGTTTCAGGTACATCTCTAGCGCCATAACAAGATCTCTAAATTCATCCTGGAGTTGTCTCTCTTCCTTCTCACTCTCATCTACTAGCGTCTGAAATATGGCAGGGTGATGGACATTTATTTAAAAGGTCAATATTGCTTTAATCAAACAGTCATGTGGAAACAAGAAACTATGTCGAGCATAATAACAAGGGATCATTGGACCTTATAAGTAGGTGATCATAATAGCAAGATATGTACAGTAGAATTACACTTCATACATGGGAAAATATAAAACTACATAATATATGACTTACAAAATCAAAAGTCATCCAAGAAAAAGGTGTAAGTTCAAAATATAATCATTACTTTATACATGATTACGAAAAGATAAAATTAAAACTAATCCAATTCAATATTCCTCACATCATGAAAACAAGAGCTGTGGCAACTTTGTTATACACTCCCCCAAGTACTGCTGGTTTAACCAAGTACCAATCACGGCCTAACAATATGATGTTTAATGTACTTTTTAATCCTTTTTAGGAGAATTCATCACTGCCACATTCCCCAATGCAGATAAATGAAAATTTAAGCAAAAGCATGATGCTAGAAAATATGATACCCAATCATGTTGATGTCATAAACATAAAAGTCACTTTAAATGAGGGCTAGTGAATGGTCAATTGTTACAGATACATGTTATTCATGGATGTATAACATGCAGTCATTTTTTGATAAAAATGATTGTCTATCTAGGCTAAATGAATAACACAATAGAGAACGCATTCTGTAAAAAAATAAGCACAAAATTGCAAACTGGACATCTCATGCTGTTAATTCAATACCATGATTCCCATCACATTAATTATGTTTCATGCTTATTAATTGTTTAATTATGACATATGATCATTCTACCTTCAATATTTTGTCATCCAAAAATGAACCTTTTCCATATCGAAAATGTTGATTTAAAATGTACATGAATAGAATACTCTTAATTAGGCAGACCATTCTTATGCCTATAATAATACTTCCTTTATGTTATTCCTTCTCATGCTAATCAAAGTAATCACTTTGGCATGCAAAAGAGAACAAGGTCAGCCTGCATGTACTGGCAGATGTAGTCTGACTACATTCTAATATAGTGTCCTCTTGTTTCAACCCTTTCCCGAACAACAAATTTTTAGGGTGGTCCAATTCAAAAGCTGCTGAAGACAGCAAAAAGGATGTTGATTATGATTAAATTTATGTATGATATAGCATAGAAAACATTGAGACAAAAGGAGAAACTGCTGGTTATCAGCAGTTTCTTCTTTTGCCTCAATGTTTTCCCAAGCATATTCAATTAGAGACCTAAAAACCAGGTCTTGTTTGAGAAAAGGTTAATTGAGCATGAGGGTGGTTTCAAACAATTCCATGCTAATGAGCCCGAACCTGTAACATGATGCCATGATGAATCAGTTAGATATTCACACAGCTAGTTTTACCTTACGTTCAGCTTCTAACATTGTGTCAAACGAGAATTTCACTGCCTGTATGAGAACAGGAAAATTGTTGATTGATAGTTTAATAATCATGTAACCTATTTATAAGCAATCAAATTTACAACTTGTCCTTGTTAGCTCATATTAGAAAAACAATTGACCTGGGACCAGGAAAAAGGTAGTTTAAGGCTTTTGAGCCCAACATGGTTCCAGATCAGCCTGCGCATACACGCAGTCTGATCAGGATCCATGTTGTTCTCTTATGGCTTCTTCATGGCCTTTAGCATCCCAATGAGAGTATAATGGTTCACAGTCAGACTTCACTTAGGCACAGGATGATCTTGAAATATTGCTGTCTCAAATGCTATAAGGGACGTTTTTCCAGATCCCCGCTCAATTACATGCATCATTCAAGTTGTTAATTTATCATGATGAATCTGAAAGAGAGAAGGTCTAAACATATTTTTAATAATAATCTGAACTGGTTAATGCAAACTATTGCAGATAAAACAAACAATCATAACCTTTGTGACTGAAACTTAAAATTTAACTCCAACATGCTGACTTACTGAAACATCTACTAATTCCACTGTGTCCTGCATGAGAATAAATATTGTCCAGGTTACAATAACGTGATTCTTTGGACACAAATATCAAGAACAAGCACAAGAGTTTATTACAAATTAGGTTTGGACACAGCGGTCCATCACCATCAACAAGATAACAAATACATAGGAAACAAAGATGTGTTTGAAACACCAACGCCCCCAAAATGGCAATGTTAAATTTCGGGTAAAGGTTTGATAAGGGTTAACAGATGACCTTGAGGATGGTCAAATTGCATGGAACAGATAGGAATCATTGAAAGAATGTTGCATACCTAATTTGAGCTTTGTATGTCAAATGCTTTTGGAGAAAAGGCAAATGTTAAATTTTTGGACAGACAGACAGACAGACGGACAAGAGTAAAAGAATATGCCCCTGATCTTTCGATATGGGGGGCATAAAAACATGAGATACACGATAAAAATAATTCCAAAATGTTGTCTACACACGGAAGGATTATTATCAGTATTAATTTCTAAGTGTTATCAGTAATAAATTTTCTATGATCGAAAGCTTTACTGCAAAATTGTGCGAGACAGCTTAGGTGTATTGTTTCTTTTTGCTGATAGTGGTTTAAATTTATACATACTAGGCTTTTAGTAATAATGTGTGTCAATATATTTTTTCCTGAGCAAAGTGAAGGCTGAGCAGACCATTACAAAATGGTACTCATCCTCCACTTCGCCAGAATCACAGATGGACATATTGATCTTTTTGTTCAATGTTTTTATGACGACCAACTTCAATATCTCTATATATATTTGATAATGACTTAGATACTTCCATACTTCCAACTTGTAACTCAAACTATACTTAAAACAAGATGTGTTTGTGAAACATTTATGCTCCCGAAATGGCTATTTTTGGAGAAAACGCCAACATTAAGTTTCACTTTTCAGAATGACAGACAGACATAGGGATGGACAGACAGATGGACAACAGCAAAACAATATGCCCCAGATCTTTCGATGTGGGGGCATAAAAACTTTCTAATATCTTTTTCAACAAAAGATACAGTCTTAATAGCAATGGCTCATTTTCCTTCAGCAAACATTCAAAAGAAAAATATACAGAATTCTACAGAACCATTGTATTATTTACAGAGTGGTGATTCACACAGCTTCTACCATCAGATAGTGCATTTGTAGCTATATCAAGAGCGGAAGAATGTTAAGGTTTACGAACTGAGAATGAAAACACCACTTTCTAGCTATACGAAATGCACCAAATTACACACACTTGTAAATACACTTCACATAAGTTGATTCACCAGGCCGGATTTCAAGATTATGCTTCAAGAAGAAAATGATTTACAAATGTCATTTTACTCTTTGTTCATATGCAAGGGAGGTAATTTTGAACATTTTTGTCAAATATTTTCACAAGTATGCATTAATTCAAAATTCTAAACCATACAAAATGCTTATGTTTGTATTTGGAATGGAAATATAACACAGTTTAGGAATTACAGGCACTTTTCAAATTTCGCCTCTGGCTCTGCATTTCATTCTCAGTTCGTAAACCTTAACTGGTATACATGTGTATAGATTGTGAATAACATAAAATTTGAAAGTAAGGATTGCTTATATTGACTTCAGAAAAGCATCAATATTTGGAATAATTAATGTAGACAGGCTTAGCAGGTAGATTATTGTTGATCTCCAGTTGGTTTGATCATCTTTATTGCCGGATTTATCCTTTATCCATGTCATGTTATCTAAGGCATCTGGTGCATTATATCTGGTTTCTGGCATATTTCATTGCAGTACAAAATAACATCCAATATGGCACAGCAGCAGCCCAACCCCCTAAAAAAACTTACAGGATATTAAAACAACAGCTTCGCAGAGTGGCGCATAAACGCCCGAGAAGGGCTTATCAGTAAAATGGGCATTTTTTTTAAATTCAAGGGCAGATAATTCAAGAAAGAAAAGAGTTATCTGAATTCCCTAAGTGGTGTGCACAACTAAACACCATGGAGATTCATTGAGGCAAGAATGATCAAATTCCGATCAAAACTGTAGGAGGAGTTGCACACGCAAGAAATTGCTAACTGACGGACAGACAGACAGACGGACGACCGGGGCCATAACATAATACGACCCTTAGGGCATATAAAAAGCTTTCTCTAATTAAAATTTTGACCTGCATAACAAGATTGCTTAATTCTGAAGTTGTCAGTGCAGTTAACTTGTATTGATTTAGTTTATGTGAATAAGAAGTAGCTGAGACAGTTTAATAAGAAAGAGTGAATAAAGAGAAAATGTGCCTTGCAATAGATTAGACAGAGACCAAGATAAGTTTTGATGAATAGAATTCTAAAAGTATGTGAACTCAAATGTACCACATTTCAGATTTGTAAATAAGTATTTTGTTCCTTAATTCTTACACTGGCAATCCTTACATTTTGAGGACCATCCACAAACATTCTATTTCAAAACAGTGAAGTAAAATGGAGTAATATGCTTTCCCAAGCACTAGTTTGGAGCTCTTTGTAAAAATATGGGATAATCAGCATTTTCTATTTTTCCCTCCAAATGCTTTATGTGTAATGGGATATAGAATATGTAGATTTGTAAACATGGCTGGTTACATCAGCTGTAACTTCTCTCTATTTGGACTGGTCTACAGTTCGCGGGCTTTCCGCAACACGGTTCTAACTCACTTTTTCATTTTTTTACAGGAGAGACAAAAAACTGTTTCATTTTCTTACAAAGAAAAATTTTGTTCAATAAGAAACATTTCTGAAATTGTTTTTCCATAACAGATATACTATTATAAATCAAATCTATGTGAAATTTGTTTAAAATGTTGTATTTGAAAAAAATTGAGTTAGAACTGTGTTGCAGAAAAATATGATAAAAATCGACAAAAATGTTACCCGCAAAACAGTTCTAACTCAAAAAAATTTCATAAAGCACTATTAATTTGGCAGGTATTTATGTTGGAAATCATGTCTATATTTTACCCAAGTAGTTTTAAATGTTAATTCTGTGTTTTTGTTTGATGAAGACTAGAAAAATTGTCGCCAAAATCTATGACAAGAGTTTCAATATGTATCAAAGCACTTATTTATGCTTGACACTAAAATGAAATTGTTTTCATCATAAAACATTTACAAATATAAGCTTTTCTTTCAAGTCTAGAATACACTTGCAAGCATATATAAGACAGATCATTTAATCTAAAATGTTATAGTTCAATATTTTATAAGTATAAAGAAGTTCTGCGGCAACAACTTGAGTATAGACTCCTCACTAGGTGTCTCACATATCAAATATCTCAGATTCAGCAGATGGTGGATGGACAGTAATTGTCAAATTACATCGCATGAAAATGCTGTATATTATGGTTTATTTATAATGAGACATCATTCCTCTAAAAAGTATTGATCAAGTAATGAAAATTGACTTTATTTATGTCTGATGTCGAACAAAGCAAGCTCTTGAACCAATAGTTTGAGTGGTTCCTAATGACACGTGACACGTTGACCTGAGGTGCATTCTTTAGAGCGAGATTTCTTGAGATATCTTGAGATTTTTTAAGATGTTTTAGGATAAAGCGTTCGATATCATCATTGCGTTCTTCTGAGCTCACTAGGAGCCACCATTGCTCTATACTTCTTTCGGTACACCTTGGTATATTCTGTAGAATCTATATGGGAGAGAATTGACCGAGTTGTTCTGAATGCTCAATGATTCATAAACCGCGTAGTTCCAAATGCTCCGTGCTTCATACAAATGACGTCATTTGTATGAAGTATGGAACATTCGGAACACTTCGCTTATAATCTCAGTCTTAAAAACGCTGTATCAAAAACATCTTAAGAAATCTTAAAAAATCTCACTCTAAAGAACGCGCCTCTGAATGCAAAGCAAAAAATTATCAATAATTGTAGGTGTAGTGCTTTTAGAGTTATGTATCTTGTTCTGGAACCATGCAATAGTCAAAATAAAATATGTACAAAGTTTGATAGCAATAATTTGACAGGTTCCAGACTCCAGATATAAGAATGTATCATATCAAACCTTAACCAGAGTTATAAGTTGAAATGAGATATTGTCCTGAATAAATTTTTTAAAAGTTATGTTTTTGGCCGACAACCTTTTGTAGTCACCCAGCATGTATGTACAAAGTTTCAAAGATCCAGTGTGAGCTGATATAAACTACTCAGACTTCCCGAAATTCATCAGCCCATCAGACATTTTTTCAGGACTGACGTTTGTCAACTCTCTTTCAGCACAACTGTCTGGCAGTCCTGCAGGTGTCATGTCACTCATTTTAAGCCAAACTGACAACAAATTGATAGTTTATAAAAATTTACTATTTCTACTAACAAAAATATTATTTTTGTTTTAATTGATTTGGTCCTTCGATGTGACATATCCTTTTTGGACTAACAAATTTTGAGGCCTTGTAAGACCGAATGACTGACACTTTTTCTGAACTTTTGGGAAGTCGGACTACTGGTTAAGAAATTTGAATAATAGCATTTTACAAAGAATTTGGTGACCTTAGAATATCCAGACCAATATCTATAATCAGTGCATTAGATGCTGATAGATACAAACAACAAAGCTTCAGATTACATCATCAAGAATCCTGGTCAATTTTTGCTTATGGAACTTTAAAAATCTCATGATCTGATGATGACAAGAATTTCAAAGTATCCATTACTTTTATTTCTAAAATAATGAATGGTGAGAAACTAAGATTTGAACAAAACAGAAGAAAACAACTTTTGTCAAAGCAAACTCAGGGATGATTGCCTATTTCTGTAAAAGTTTGGTCATGGAACTGGCAGTTTTTCTTTCGTTACTTGCCCATAGACATGTTATCCTCAGAAAAGTTTCCTCTACCCCTTTTAGTCTTATTTGAAGCTAAAGTATAATATTCCAATCAGATGAAAGGACTTTAGCTCACCCCTTCTCAAAAGTCAAACTTTTACATTCATGAACAAGTGAAAATTCATTTAAAATTCCATATCTAAGGGCATACAAGAGGCCCCTCTGGGCCTTATCGGTCACCTGAATCAAATGAGCAGAAACATTTAAGGAAAATGTTAAGTTAACAAAAAGCGCAACCCCCCAGCACCACCATTTCTTGACAGTCTTTTTTTCTCTTGTACAAACTTATTCAAAGACTCAAATACCAAAATGTGAATTCAATCCAACAGTAGAACATTTCTTAATATGTACCCTATTTACCCCCTTTTGGCACCTTTTGGGGCCCCAAAGGGAGATAACTCCATGATTTGTAAAAATCTGAAGCGGCTTCCCATTGGAATGCTTCCTGCCAAGTCTGGTAGAAATCTGTCCAATGGTTCTCAAAAAGAAGAAGAAAATGTTCAAAGTTAAGTAATAACGCGAAGCCCTCCCATCCCCCATCCACAGCACGGCCATTTATTGACGAGTTTTTTTCTCTTGTACAAATTTTGTAGTCCTTGCCCTAAAGACTTTAACTTCCAAATGTGTATCCAATGCAACAGCCGGTTCATGAGTAGAAGATATTTTAAGATGTACCCAATTTACCCCCTTTTTGGCCGTTTATGGGACCCCAAAGGGAGATAACTCCATGATTTGTACAAAGTCTGAAGCAGCTTCCTATTAGGACGCTTTCTGCCAAGTTTGGTAGAAATCCAACCAATGGTTCTTAATAAGAAGTCGAAAATGTTAAGTTAACTAATACCGCAACCCCACTCCCATCCCCCATCCCCAGCACGGCCATTTCTGGGCGGATTTTTTTCTCTTGTACAAACTTTGTTGTCCTTGCCCTAAAGACTCTAAATACCAAATGTGAATCAAATCCAACAGCCGGTTCATGAAAAGAAGATTTTTTAAGATGTACCCTATTTAACCCCTTTTTGGCCCCTTATGGGGCCCCAAAGGGAAACAACTACATGATTCGTACAAATCTGAAGCGGCTTCCCATGGGGATGCTCCCTGCCAAGTTTGGTTGTAATCCGTCCAATGGTTCTCAAGAAGAAGTCGAAAATGTTAAGTTAACTAATAACGCGACCCCCCCCTCCCATCCCCCATCCCCAGCACGGCCATTTCTGGGCGGATTTTTTTCTCTTGTACAAACTTTGTTGTCCTTGCCCTAAAGACTCTAAATACCAAATGTAAATCAAATCCAACAGCCGGTTCATGAGAAGAAGATTTTTTAAGATGTACCCTATTTAACCCCTTTTTGGCCCCTTATGGGGCCCCAAAGGGAGATAACTCCATGATTCGTACAAATCTGAAGCGGCTTCCCATGGGGATGCTCCCTGCCAAGTTTGGTTGTAATCCGTCCAATGGTTCTCAAGAAGAAGTCGAAAATGTTAAAAGTTAACGGACGACGGACGACGGACGACGCACGACGCACGACGACGGACGAAACACGGTCGCAATAGGTCACCATGACCTTCGGTCAGGTGACCTAAAAATGCTAGACATGGGTTGATGGTATGATTTCTTGGTTATAACATTTTATGTATTACATGTACACATATTTGCAATAAGATCTAACTAATCTTTAATTTGATCTTTTGCATAAAATCAAAACTAACCATTAGTTCATTCAATTGACCATATTGAGCAAGACATATGAATGAATGATCAGTGAAATCTACATCTTAGTTAGGTTTTGAAATAATTTCTTATGATTAATTGCATTCTAATGTGTCTGATCAGTTATGGCTTTATTTAAAGAACACACCATCACTGATATCCACTTAAGATTTTAGTTGTTCAATGGGACACAAATATTACCGTACATATCATATTCAAAAATATTAAGACTGGCATTATAAGAGAGCAAGCTTGTCTGTCCTTTGGTCCGTTGGTCATTAGCTTTTTTCTGTTGTTATTCATTAAGTAATAAGTTATAACTACTGAATTACAAGTAGAAATATTCATATCTAAGACAATGTATGCCATACTGTAACATTTGAAATGGTTTTCAATGCTATATTAATGATGTGGATTGCCTTATTATAATTCCAAATATGAAGTGGAAGCAATTCAAACAATCATTTTATAAGGTATATTGAGCTTACATGTTCAGTGAAACTTCACTCCAATATGTTGTATAATTATTCATTTGATGGACCATAATTATTTCTATAATAAAATGAGTCAAAAGAAAGCTTTTAGGTCAAAGATTTTTGATAAATCCACTAAATCTCTTGCAAAAAAACATATCTCTATTTTGCACTGAAATTATTAAAATTTAGAGTCCTAGCAATATTTTTCTCATCAAACATTTCAAAAAATGGGCTAATAGACAAAGATCATACTGTAAAGCTGTCTGATTTTAGTTCAAACTAAAATATGTGTCACTTGCAAGCCAGGTTTATTCAAAGAATTTATTATTAAAAGAATCATATACATAGAAAGAACTATTTAAGTTACTGTTATTGACCGAAAATTTACATAGACTTAATAGGGATTATATTTTGCAGGAAAAGGGTTAAAAGAAAATCAAATGAAAACCATTATTACATGTTTCTTTAACTTGCTATGTTCACAGGCTGCAATCAAGTGACTTTGTTATGATATATTTTCCTCACTTATGTAAACAAAAACACTCGGTAAGAACACATTTTCTTAAATTTTAAATCAAATACTTAACACTCAGAATTGAGATACGTACCATTCGATGCGTCGTAATCTCCGGATTATTTTGATACCAAGATCACCCCCCAAATCCATGTCAAAGCTGAGAACATTCGTGCAAAGTGCAAACATTTCTTAAGAAAATATATCACGGCATTTAGAGATACTTTGCACGAATGTTCTCAGCTTTGACAGGGATTTGAGGGAAGATCTTGGTACCAAAAAAGACCAGAGAATATGACGTATCGAATGGCACGTATGACAATATTTAGTGTTAAGTATTTGATTCAAAATTTGAGCAAATGTGTTCTTACAGAGTGTTTTTGTTTACATAAGTGAGGAAAATATATCATAACAAAGTCATGTGATTGCCGCCTGTGATGTTATTTACTGATGTCATTGATGAAATAAGACATAAAAGAGGTTCTAACTCAGATTTTTTTCTGCAACACAGTTCTAACTGGGCCAGTTAGAACTGTGTTGCAGAAACATAAAATACCACTTTGAGTTAGAACCTTTTTAACAAATTTGATTTTCTCAATTAATATGAGGAATTTTTGAAAAATATTTTAAGGGATAATGTATTGATATTAGTTAGTTCCAAAATTGTGAAAAAGTGATTTTTGATAAAAAGTGGAGTTAGAACCCTATTGCGGAAAGCCCACGAGTTGTGTATTTTGGGATTTCTGGTACAGTTTATAGTAGAGTGTGCCATGAGAAGTCTCTAATCCTTGCTGTACACATTGTGACTATCTACCTACCTTTTGTATTTGCTTTATTTGCTGAATCTGACACATGTCAAGTTGTGTGATAAGTAAAGTCAAATACGGCTTTTTTTAAAATAAATTTTAAAACTTCCATTGATATATATGGAAGACAAAAACTTTTATATAGAGAGCAACAGAAGAAGTACAAGTCTTGAAGAAGTTACTGAAGTCTTTAGAAATAACAATGGCAAGATACTCTTCATAGACTATCAGGTGAATTTTCTGTACATTTTCTGTAATTTGGTCATTACTAGGTGAATTTTCTGTACATTTTCTGTAATTTGGTCATAACAGACATTATAAGGTTACAACTTTTTTCTCAAGCAGATGGAGAAAGGTCACCATCTAGAGCACCATTCTGGTTGTCTCTCTTAAATAACTGAACCAGACTACTAAAACAATTTGAAGAATAATTGTGACTATGCATTAGTACTCAGGGTTTTCCATATGCATAAGAGTTGGGGGGTCATTGGCTTCAAAGTTTGGGGTCATTTTTCGATTTTATGGGTCAAATTTTATAAACCCCTTCGGACTCAAGTATCATAAGAAAATTTGGACTTACAAACTTGCGTCATTAATGACCCTCAGGTAAATTTCTAAAGGGTCATTTGTTTAAAATTGTGAATATTAAAATTCCTAAATAGAATCTAATATAAAAAAAATCCTGTTACCTTAGATCTCTGTCCTTTCAGACTGTCATCCAGGTTCTGTAACATTTTCTGTCTCATGGCCGCCTGTGATCGCTGGTACTCTTGTTTTACCAACAGTTGTTGTACGTTCTGTTTGTGTTCACGACATTTTGTCAACAGAGATTCTAGCTCACCTGGTGACGTCTCCATACCAAATACCTTCGCTTTAGTTGAACCTGCAACAACATACACAATATTGAGGTTGATGTAAAACTTTGGCAAGTGCACAAAATTCTAATGTACTAATTTTTTTATGTTATTTCTTAACCCATTACAATACAATGACTCTATTGCGCTCCCCAAAAGCTAAGGACTTGGGAAAACATTGTGGAAAATAAAGAAATTGCTTGTGACAAGCAAATTCTTCATTTCACACATTGTTTTCTACCAAAACAAGACCAAAAGATTTTAAAATTCCTTAACTTGAAATTGTCGTCTGTGACACCTTTAAATTTGGACCAGTCGAAATTTTGCCGTTTGGGAAAGGGTCAAAATTACTTAAAAAAAACTTTTAACTGATCACATCTTATGACTATTGCATGTTAACATACTTTAATCAACTTGCTACAAGTGAGTGAATTTTTTATTAAAAACTTTTACTTCTATTTTGTTGTCACAGAGGACAAAGTTATACAAACCATCTTTAGGACTAGTGCAGGTATCAGCAATAAATCATATCAAAATGGTTAGAAATCTCAAGTTATAAATGGACTTTAGAGCTAGGTCATAGGATTGTAGATGTCAAAATGCATAAACACAAGATAATGTAAAACAGAAAATTCAAAAGTGCCCCTTTATCCAACAAGGAAACTGAAATAAAGCTATTCAGAGATAGGCACTTTCAAACTTGAAAAGTTTATGCACAAACAATTCCATATTATGTTTTATCAGAATGCTAGGACATCTTCAAGCACATAAGTGAATGAAGAGTGATATATGCTGAGAAATAAGTTGAGAATAAAAAAAAATATATTTAAACTTAAATACTAAAATATTATTTTAATTCCTATCAACATTGGCTGTTATATCTGCAATATCTTTCAAATTAGAGCAGTCTTTATTTTTGCTGTTTAAGAAAGAATAAGACGAACAATAAGTCAAATTGAATAATTTTCAATCAAAACACATGATGTGTTAGACATATACTGGGCAAAAGACATTGTGAAAAGCAGAAGGCGGGGTTTAATATTGGAGCAAAAAATAATGAAAATAAAATAGAATATAAAACACTGATGCAAACTTATGATTTCTGTGGTATGAAAATAAAATTTGATGGAAAATGTCAACATTTTTTGGCATGAAATAGTGTTAATACAACTCAATGTTAACAAACACCTTCTAACCCCTATTCTGCAAAAATGTCATTTAGAAAACATTCAGAGCAAGTCTGGCGCTCAATTAATGCACAATTTCAACACATCAAAGAAGATTTAGTCTATACTAACACTTTCCCAAACAATAAAATCTAAGACTGGTTTCAAAGCTACAAATTTAAGTACATTGTATTTGTGTACACTATAGCCTAGAAAATATTGAGTGAAAAGGAGAAAATACTGGTTATCAGCAATTTCTTCTTATGCCTGTAAGTTTTCCTAAGCCTTTTATAATAGAGACTTCAACATAAGGACTTGTTTTGGGGAAGAGCTTATTCATTCAAAATTGTTTGAGCTGATAATCATTTGATATACATATAGACAGCTTGCAGAATAAGGGTTAAGGTAACTAAAAGGTTATAACTTAAAACTATTACCATCTCTGTCTGGCACTAACAAATATGTAAATATCACATAAAATGTCTTAAAAACAAACAAATATCAAAACGTTCCCCTCCATAATCTGCTTTTGCCAAATATCTATACTAAATTCTTTTTCTATAGAGAACACAAGAGTTGTCTGCAAACTATTTAGCTTGCCTTGAAAAATATGTATTTTATATGTGTGAAATAAAACCAAAATATGCTAGGATGTTTTGATGATGTCATGCTCACATCAAATTTCCTGCAATTCATATAATTATAAAGAAACAGAATCTGCAAGTTTTCATTTTAAAATTCAGTATTTGTAGACTCTTTTTTAGTGAAAATATTGTGGTATATAATAAATTGTTTTTCTTGTATACAAAAACATGAATTGATATCCAATACCTGCTAATTTTTCTAAGTACAATGAAATTAATAAAAGGCACTTTAAACAAGATGTGTTGGTGAAACACAAATGCCCCCGAAATGGCCTTTTTGTAAAATGTTAAGTTTTCATAGAGTAAAGGGTTGATAAGGGTTAAGGGATGACCTTGAGGAAGGTCAAATTGCATGGAACAGATAGATATTATTGAAAGAAAGTTGCATACCTAATTTGAGCTTTGTATATCAAATACTTTTGGAGAAACGGCAAAGGTTAAGTTTCCGAGTAAAAGGTTTAAGTTTTCGTAGAGTACAGGGTTGATAAGGATTAAAGGGGGAATGGCACTTAAAATCATGCAAATTTTCTGAGAACTTCGTACAAAATAAATATGTTTTATGAAAATATGGCCTTTAAATTGCATCTATGCCAAATCTTAGCTTTCTATCTTGTGTATTGGCTAGGATGTCGACGGATTTAAAACCCCATATGTTCCATTATTGTAAATATTATCCCCGGGACAAAAAATCATGGGGTTTTAAATCCGTCAACATCTAAGCCAATACACAAGGTAGAAAGCTAAGATTTGGCATATATGCAATTTAAAGACCATATTTCAATAATATATATTTATTTTTTTGTATGAAGTTCTAGGAAAATTTGCAAGATGTTAAGTGTTATTCCCCCTTTAACGGATGAACTTTAGGAAGGTCAAATTGTATGGAACATATAGATATCATTGAAAGGATGTTACATTCCAAATTTGAGCTTTCTATATCAAATGCTTTTGGAGAAAAGGCAAAGGTTAAGTTTGTTAAGTTTTCAGACAGACAGACGGACGGATGGACAGACAGACAGACGGACACAAGTTAAACAATATGCCGATCTCTCGATATGGGGGCATAAAAATGGAAATTTTTCAAAAATATCAGTAACCTTAAACATTTAATGAAATTATACTTAGTGCAGAATTTTGCATCACATTACCAATCAACCCTTCTCAAAACGATGACATTTTTGTTAAGATTTTAGAGAAAATAAACGAAAAGGAAGAAAACAATGATTATCAAATTTTCTATCTTTTCCGCAATATTTTCTACTCTAACAAACCAAATATATTCATTTCAACAGTCAAGATTAATTTTGTCTTCTTTATACAACACCTTTTATTTGGGTCTGGTCTAAAATCTTGTCATTTGGAAAAAAAAAAAACTTCGCAAAATAGCAATGGTTAAATGTATATTTAACAGATATACACACAACCATGTAAAACATTGACCCACAGCATGGACCTAAATGCTTTAATATTTTGGATGTAAACATACACATAGTGAATACAACATCCATTTTTCAATTCAAGACCTCAAAAATATTTTTTCACTATCCAAATGAATACATTTCTGATTTTGACAAGGAATTTCTGTACAACTCCTAAATGGCAAAACTTTTAGTCTGGTCCCAATTGAAAAAAATTACAGTACAGATGACAAAATCAATGTTACCAAAAATACAAATTTGGAACATTACATCATATGAAATATTGAAGAAAAAGTAGAAATTGCTGCCTATCCACATTTTCATTTTTTTCCTAAATATTTTCCAATGTTTTTCTTTTCAAACATCATGAAATCAGTGTTTGTTTGGTAGCCAAACAAATGCGACACTGGTGACCACAAGTGCATGACAATATATCCATTATGTTACTCTGTATTACCAGGAGTTTCTGGGATCTCTTCTACAGGGTCTGGGATACGCACAGATTTACTGGACGCTATGTATGTTTAAAAACAGTAATATTTTAGTACGCTATTTCTAAAAATGTTAATACACAGCTGTATATTAACCCTTTCCCAAACAAGACCTGGTTTTGACATCCCTAATTTAAAAGGCTTGGGGAAAACATTGAAACAAAAGAAGAAACTGCTGATAACCAGCAGTTTCTCCATTTGTCTCAATATTATCTGTGCCATGTTTTACACAAATCCATTCCAATCTTTAATAACATCCATTTTGTCAATTGTGGACATTTTTGAAGTGGGTCTCCCTAAAATTTTGTTGTTTGGGAAAGGGTTAATACTTCTTTTAGATACAGGTAACTTATTTGATACTGAATATGCTATTTATAAGAACATGACTCCATAAGAGATAGGAAAGCTACATCAAAACAAGAGCTGTCACTGTAAGATGACAATGCCCCCGACACCGCTTTGATCGTCATAAGGTCAAGGTCATCCAGGGGTCAAGGTCACCAAAGTATGTGCCTACAGAAAGGTAATGTACCAAGGAATGTTGTGGTAAAGTATGAAGCGAATATGTTAAGTAATAAGGAAGTTATGGCCAATGTTAAAGTTTTTGGACGGAATGACGGACGGACAGACAGACAGACGGACGGACGGACGGACAAGTCAAATTTATGATGCCTCCCTATCGGAGGCATAAAAATATTTATACAGAGCATAAATGTTTCATCAATTCCTACCAAAGAGCATTAACCTGACATTCTGACAGACAAATGGATAATCAGAGTGGTAACACAATACATGTTTGAACTCTTAAAGTCAGGCACCTCTAATCAATCAATAATTCCCTTACCTGGCGCCCCTTGTTTTGGGTTGCCCTTTTTGTCCCCTCCCCCGCCTGGTGCACCTTTAGGCTTGTCTAGAACTGCTCCATACAGGAACGACCTAAAGCGATCAAACATAAGACCAAATGAATCCCTCATTATGCCTGCCTAAAAGTATAATTATAGCCAGCCGCAGATAATATAAAATTTTGCTTGAAAATAAACATTTTCTATTATCAGCAGTTTTAGATGTTTGGGTAGATCTTGGCACAAACCATTACCAAATAACTAAATTTTAGACTTGTCCAAATTCAAAGATGCTGCAGACGACAATATGAGTTGAATGAAATTTCGCATTCCTTGATCTTTCTGGGTAGAAAAAAATGTGGGAAATGAAGAAATTGCTTGTTACAAGCAATTTCTTTATTTTCCACAATGTTTTTCAAAATCATTATCTTGTAATAAGTAAAAAAGAGTCATTGTGTGGTAATGTGTTTAATCTTATATTTCATTGTTTAGGAAAGTGTTTGATAATTTCACCTTGTCATCGGAAGTGGAGGTCAGTATGCGATTTTCTATATTATTGTGCCTTACCTGTCTGGTGAATGCTGTAGTACTACAAAATTAAAGTTGGGAGGAAACTCTTTCAACATATCTAAATGTGTAGGTATTATCTCCATCTTCTTCCACGCCTGAAAATTTAAAATTAAAATTTGAGAAACATCTAAAATATAAATATGCTCCTTATATAATATGTAAGAGAGCAAACAGAGCAGTATATCATCAAGTGTGATAAAGTTAACATAAATCTTATTGAGAATATCATTGGTGAACATCTACAATTTCAAATTTGTATCATTCTCTGAAATATATCTGACTCACAATAGTAATTTTGATTTATCTAAAATAACATTGCTTTCAAGCAATAGTTATAAAGTAACTTATAACTTTATATTACCTGCCAATCCGTTTCAAGGGCTGCTTGCACTGTATTCATGACTGTACTATTTGATGTGTTATAAGTAACGTCTTTCTCCAATAAGTTTCTTCGCTGCTGTATGAGAGCCGCTAGTTTAGACTGTATGGGATCCAGCTGAGCCTTCGTTAATAGTTCTTCCATCTTCAAGGATGCACAACAGCTTTGGAACAGAGCGATAAAGTGACTTGTGATAGACGGATCATATTGACCAAAACAGTCAACTAGCTCCTGGGCACACACAGCTGCTATATCCTGAAATGATTAAATCATAACTTTCCATCAAAAACACAGTAAATAAAGCTTGTTTTACGCTTTAGTTTCAAGGTTTTTAGAAGAGAAGCATCAACATACCTGAAAGAGTTTAAATTTCTGTACACCTACATTATAGCATTTCTAGCAGCAATCATTTCATACAACAGAACAAAACTATACCTTGAACCCATCTGTAAAAGCTAGGGCAAAAATATTGCATACTTTCTTTTCATCCTATATAAATATATAGGAACAGTAGTTACACATACTTAAATTTGGTGATCTCGTACATGCATACTTTTATATTCAAACTGATTGAAATCATAACGAAATAGATAGGATATAATTAACAAAATCTGCCTTCTAAATATTTCATATACTGATAATGAGAGATGAAAACATATTTATGAAACAGACAATGGTCAAATTAGTGAATTTACATATTGTAAGGCAGTGAAATTTTTTTGACTGGTATACTGTCTGGTAGCCCTTGTCGGACATAAAAAAATCTGAGAGCATGTGAAGTTGATTTGGCAAAGGACTAAATTTCAGAAGGATAAACATACATACCACATATTTCTTGGTGAGACTGATGTTTAGAGCCTGTGTGAGACACTCTGTAGCTTGTACCAGAAACTTTCTAGACGTGTCATCTGCATTCTAAAATGTACATTATTGTAAATAAATTATACAGGATAAAGCCAATGAACAGTTATCAGTAACCCTTTCCCAAACAATACCTGTTTTGACGTCCCTAATAGAAATTGCCTGAGGAAAATATCGAGGCAAAAGAAAACAAGAGCCGTCACAGACGGATTATGCTCCCCGAATAAGTGTTTGTCACAAAATAAAAACTATCATACATTAAGCCCCCTTTTCCCATGACAGCTTTTTTGTACACACATTATTTATAGAATATGGTCTAGAACATCCTATTTATTACATGAGCACAAAATTTCATTAAATTCTGCCCATTAGATGAAGAGAAATAAGAGAAAAACTAATTTTTACACTAAGGCCCCTTTTTCCATGACGCAGCCTTAAATTTACAAACGGAGAAAAAGGTCCCTAGGTATTGACCCTGGGAGTTCACATGTGAAGTTTCATTGAATTTGGTTCAAGGGTTGCTGAGATATGGCTGTGGACGGACGGACGGACGGACACACGGACACACGGACGGACGGACAGACGGACAGCGTGGCGACTATATGCTCCCCCGAAATTTTTTCGGGGAGCATAAAAATTGCTGATAACCAGCAGTTTCTTCTTTTGCCTCAATATTTTCTGTGATATATTATACACGAATCTTATCTTTAACAACATCTATTTTGTCGTTTTCAGCAGCTTTCAAATATGAAAAGTCCAAATTTTGGCTGTTTAGGAAAGGGTTAACTAAATATGATTTAAACATGGTAGAAAAGATATTATCCATTTAGAATTTTATCACAAAAAAAATCAACAGTTACACATAGTGCTATAATATAAGGCAACAGATACCAAAAACAAAAGTCTCTTTACACAGTATAATTTTTAGATTTATTGTCATTGAATTGTTTTGTCTAAAATAATTCACTATCGCTGACACAATATGTCATATCTGTATGGCCACATAGTGCTATAATATAAGGCAACAGATACCAAAAACAAAAGTCTCTTTACACAGTATAATTTTTAGATTTATTGTCATTGAATTGTTTTGTCTAAAATAATTCACTATCACTGACACAATATGTCATATCTGTATGGCATATTTCAGAAATTGGTTCCAATATTTATCCATATAAGCTTGCAAATACATACCTTAGTATCGCGTATCTGTTTGGCATATTTCAGAAATTGTCTTGAATGTTTGTCAATATCATCCAAATCAATGTCCTCTCCTTCTTCCTCAATGTTTGTGATCTTCGTCAACTCCTGTAATGTATATTCATCAAAATTGAAGTTATTTTAGCACTCATGATGGATATTAAGAATGAGTTCAACAAAAGATTCAACAATACAACAGTTAACTTCATTTGCATATCAACTGCAATATTCCACAGATGTTATATCGATGGGCATCTTTGTTATGGCGGTTTTTATTTTGACCATCTTTGACAGGTACATTTTTCTGTGTTTTTATTTTTGAATTTACATTTTGTCTGCTTTCTTTATAATGCTTTTCATTCTAAGATATTAATAAAGGCCCTGTTCAACACATAAACCTGTCGTTGTTTTTTCCCGTCAAACTAGTTCGTCAAAGCCCCTTTTCCATTACATTATCAATGAAGGAACGTATCTATAAATCATGACTGAGGAGTTTTGACCCGAAACTTATGAGTAAGGCAACTAGTCATGCACTTGTCATTATCCCATCTCTTCCACCAATTGCAGCATACAAAGGCTCAAGGCAGAAACAAACCCTTTCAAAACAAACCCTTACAGTGTTTGTTTCTTTTTGTAGCCTTGCACAATAAAGCAGACCATGTCCATGTATCGAGGGGTGAACGGAAAACTGTCGTAACTAACATTTTTTTCAAAATCACTTTTATTATATTTTTG
Organism: Fragum sueziense; assembly: GCA_963680895.1. NCBI lineage: Eukaryota > Metazoa > Mollusca > Bivalvia > Cardiida > Cardiidae > Fragum > Fragum sueziense. The sequence goes on along the minus strand of OY804601.1, from coordinate 3,077,622 downwards.
TAACCCATTTAAACATATACACTTGTAAAAAAATTTGTAGCTTCAAATTCTTATTTTTTTTACTTAAAAAAGATTAGTGCAAAAGTGTCGTAAGTGAAAAGTCCTCTTTATGAAAACGGAAAACTGTCGTAAGTGAAATTGGAATTTCTAATAGATGCATCAATGCAATAACAAATACTTTCCTGTCTTGACCAAACTTTCTCAAAACAAGTATGGTGTTAAGTTCTCAGATTAATTCCATTAAGGGTCAGATCAGACCGGAAAGTGCTGAGTTATATGCCCTTGAATGGCGAAAAATGCCGTTTTTTACTTTGTTTAAACTCTAGCATCTACAAATATTGACCAATCAAGACAAAATTTGGACACAATGTTGGTGACCATAAGATCTCAGATGATTTTGATTTATAGTTTGATCTAACAAGAAAGTTTTCAGTTATGTGCCCTTGTATTTGACAAAATTGTGTGTGTTTTTTTTTTTTTTACTTATTTCCACTTTGTTTATACTCTAGCATCAACAATGCACCGTTCCGCGATAAATCAGTCCCCTAGTTACTGTTGCTATCCTTCACAAACAAAATCCAATATGACCGCCGCGGATGCTGAACGACCGATTGTTTATCTTCTATTTCGGAGAATATTTCTATATTTTATCTACCTGACCACAAAAAACATGCTGGTCGAATTTTAAAAACAGGACAGAATTACTACAATCAAGGTTATATTCATAACACCAAGATTAATCCGGAAATCCAGGCGTGAAAGTGTCGCTAGTTGCTGGCTGCAGGTCGAAGCTCAAAATGAAAGTAGGATATGCATCCTTTCCCAGTGAAATGAGGGATGAGGAGATTGTACTGTCACGTTGTACTTGTTAAGTATGGTAAGTGATTTTATTTTAAATCTCAGAACTATAGAGTTTACATCTAAGCAGTTTTAACCAAGCCCTTCCAACGCCAATGATAAAGTGAAAGTGAAAGTAGGTTTCAATGAACTGTCCTTCCATCCAAGCCAAGGTAGCAAATTGTCAATATTTTCTGTGTTTTATTCTACCAGATGTAAAGAAGATAAAGATCATATTTCACAAAAGAGGCTGATCTTTGTTTGGACTTATTGGCAAATGAGATTGATCAGTTATTTACCCCTTTCCCAAACAATTCCTAGCTTGCATGAGAAGTATGCAGGATGTTTTTTTTTAAGAATAAAAGTGTCTATTTGTTTACATACATGTTACCGGACTAATTGCCTGTACTCTGGTAAAAGCTATAAATTTATCCGGTCCCGGACAGATTACCTATACACCGCTGAGTCTTGTTTGTTCAGAACCAAACAATTAGCCATTAATATTATAATTCAGGGGTTTCCTTAAAGGTGTATGGGGGCTTGGGGATTTTTTCCTTCCATTTGGGTATCAACCCTTTGCTACTTTTGTAACTATTCCATGGGGTTAATGAGAAAACAAGTTAAAACATAGAAAATCCCTTGCCTACTTTGTCTTTGGTCCCAAAAAATAGACATCTGGTTGTCATCTACTAAATCAGATGCATTTCTGGTTTTATGGACTCACCAGAAGGTCCCTCTTAGTCGAAAGGTAACAAAATAAAAAAAAAAAAACTTAGTTAACAGCTCAGCACAAAATTGTCATTTATTTCCAAATGACAAAAAGCTATATCTACAGGTTAAATGATATTCTGTTCAGACAGTTTGGTAACCTCATTCATATTCAATGAAGATATTTTTATGGATAAATGTATTTACAACACATCCACCAGTAAGAATGCACAAATATCTCCAATGCATCATTTATAGCGGCTTGTATGGTTCCGTACAAATAATGTTAACAGCTCTATATGGCTAGTTATCCGGTTCCTGACAGATAATATAAATGACTTATAGTCTGAACCAGACAAATAGCTACTGCCTTTAAAAATCATTTAGTGAAAAGAAGAGATTTCTTTAATTCAATAGTTTTAAATGTGAATGCACTCTGGTCTTTCAACCTGGATCAGTTAGTTTGATTGTTGTTTGGGATAGGGATAAGTGATTAGAATTATATGTTATAATATTCAATCTTTATGCAATTCTAGGAGTATTTTTCAAATCTTTGTTATTTGAGGTCAGGATTTATCTTTTTTCAATGATATTTATTGCCATTGTCATAATAAGTTAGGATATTGTGACTAGATAAATACTAATAGTATTTTTTGATAGTATAATGTGGAAAGCATTTGCATGCACAAATACAAATACCATGTATATTGAGAATTATCTTTCAAATAACAGGTGAATCCATGCTGAAGAATTCAAGACACTCTCATGCTCACTTCTCGGAAACATATTTATGGATTTCCAGTTCTTCCTGAGAATCTATTGTTTCATTGGTAAGTTGTTAACATTAATATTAATATTATCTTGATGAAAGTCTCTTTGTAGGAAGCAAGATATGGCCAACATAAGGTTCTACATTTTGATGTCAGTGCATAAAAGCATGAACAAAATTACAGTTGAAGGAAAAATGCTATTTGTGAGCTAAATATTAATTTAAGGTAGTACACCCCGAATAAGATATATATGTGACGCAAGCGCGGATCCAGGTATTTTTCCCAGGGGGGGTCATCCGATCTTTAACCCCTTTTGTGCCAAATTCCAGGGGGGGTCAGGGGGTCTGACACCCTCTGGATCCATGCAGACACATGTCATACCATGAAGGATTAGATATAACAACTGTTTGTTGTAGCACACAGGGACGAATGACGCAGCTTATGTGGGAAATAACCAGTAATCTTCTTGATAACCCCTCTTTTCGCCAAAATCCAGGGGGGGTCATGACCCCCTGACCCCCCCTCTGGATCCGCGCATGTGACATCGGATTTTTTCGCGCGACACATTCATTACATATCCAAACTTACTCGGTCAACGTAAATTTTCAGCGGTGAACGTTCCCCCGAATGTTTACAACCTGGACCAAATAAGTTTGGATATGTATGAATCTCATTAGGGGTGTGGTACCTTAATGACCTTTGATATAACCTGATTTAAATCCTTTTCCCAAAATATTCTATTAAGGTAGGTGACCAAATTACCCATAAAGCTACAAAGGAGTTTGTGGTGCTTTGTCAATTTATTTTGATGTTGAAAGCACACACAAAACATTAAACCCCATGCTCCTGACCCAAAATCATATGACTTAGGATTTGAAATAACAAAAGATTTTTATAATTACAAATGTATTTTTGCTGTTCATCATATGCATTGCTGTGTTTGCCACATGTATCAGTTGTTTTATCATCAAAATTTGGGATTAAATGGCCCCAGTGTGTTCAAAGCAGTTCTTGTTTACAAATAAATATACTTTGTGAGTATGTTTATTTGCAAGTATTATTCTGAAAAGGGTCAAAAGTTAGAAAGTTTAGTGACTTTTTAATGAATTAACACTCATACTAACTGTTTTGTGTGTGTGTGTTTTTTTTTTTCAGATTGATCTTCTATCAAAAGGAGTTGAATGAAGGTTTAACCAATTTATCAAGTAGACCAAACAGTGAAATGAAGCACATTGACTTGAATTGTTTTGTGCATTTTTATTTCAAAAAATAAAAAAAGTGTATGAAAAAGCAATGGTGGTGGTACTTGAATCAATGGCAAAATTATCACACAGCTTAAACCAAGGGCGGATCTAGGGATGGGGTCAGGGGGCCATGACCCCCTGGAATTGATCAAAAATTGAATTTTGACTACATAAAACATATTTAACACATATTTAAGCCATTATTTGGGCTTTGAACCCCCCCCCCCCCCCCCCCCCCCCCCTGGAAAAAAATCTGGACCCGCCCTTGGCTTAAACCTATTTTGTTAATCCTTTCCCAAATAATACCTGATTCTGAATAGATGTCATTTTGAAAGGCATAGAGAGAAAAGAAGAACATGCTGATACCCAACCTGTTTTCTACTTTTCTTTGAAGGCTATTCATGTTAGTAGATTTAGATCTACATCCAACTTTCTACACTTAGTAGATCTAACACTCTCAGTAATTTTATGCCCCGCGTCCATTTACAGTGGCGGATCCAGGATTTCTAAAAGGGTGGGGTCGAATTTACATTTAGGGGGGTTCGTTTTGCTATTAATATACAATTTTGACTGAATTTCTGCATGAAAATGAAAGAATTAGGCTTCAGAGGGGGGTTCGTTTGAACCCCCCCGAACCCCCCCTCTGGATCCGCCACTGATTTACAACTAACATTTAACTTGATTTCTACTCGGGATGAGCAGCTGGAGACTTGGATTGGATGTTATGTTCGTACCTGTATGGAAAATGCAAGGAGAATGATTTTGAGTTAACTAGTTGCAGCATCGTAACAGAGAAAGTGTTTCACCTTTTCCCAAACAAGCCGCGTTTTGACGTCCCTAATAAAACAAGGTTTGCTAAATATTGAGACAAAAGAAGAAATCCACGTTGAAAATCCACAATTCTTATGCTGGGTTTTCTATCAAAATCTAATCTGCTGTCTTCAAAGCCTTTAAATCTGCTAAATGAATGGGGTCAAATGCGTTACAATCAAGCGTAAACAGCTCTTTTGCTTTGTTTGGGGCTTGTGAAAAGTAATGAACCTTGCCCCTTTCATTCGTTTTGGATACCTAAATCCATGCAAAAGTTTCCCAAATCGCATTTTTGCATCAAAATGCTAGAAATGTGTACACATTTCGTATTTAACCGGCGGCCTTAACTAGAGCGTATACGTTGCTAGGTAGTGTTTGGGAAGCGGAGCAACAAGCTTATCGGCGGTGAATAAATGACGCGCTCTGATTGGATGAAACTATCAGTAGCGGAACGGTGCATTATTGTCCTATCAGAACAAAACTTTAACACAATATTCATGGCCAAAAGTGGGTTTTATTTTTAGCTTGATTGCAGTAGAAAGTTCTGAAAGCCCTTGAAATTGACTTTTTTTACCAAATTGCTATTTTAGACTTTTTTCGACTTTGTTTACAGTCTAGCATCTACAAAATTATTGACCTATCAAGTCAAAACATGAACAAAATGTCTGTGACTATAATATCTTGAATGGGTACGATCATCAGCCTGATCTCAGACCAGAAAGTCACTTAGTGTGTAGTTTTTGGCATTTGAATTTGTCAAAGGGCCATTTTCGACTTTTGTATTTTCTAACAACCACAAATATTATGTTGACTAATCAAGACAAAACTTGGATACAATGTTTGTCACTATGTTTAAAGGGACATTTCATTCCAATTTCAATTTTTTAAAGTATGTCTTGATGCCAAGATTGGTTATTCTAATGAGTATAAATACTATTAGTTTTTTGAAGTTGTTGCCGATAAGCGAGAAACACGCATTTAAAGTTGAGACATAATCGATAAATTGCATATAAATCCGAACTGTTGTCCACAACAATTTGTTCAATTTTAACACAAAAATATAAATTTCTCGTCAATGGCACAATATTTTGGCTTGAAATTTTCAGAATTTTCATAAGGAAATATGCTCTTTCAGATAAAAATAAAAGTAAAATTTATGACAAAAAATTCTGAAATGTCATTTTAATGAGTGCAATTTTATGCTTCATTGGAACCTCACATCCTGAGTTATGTGCCTTTCAATTTTACAAAATGGCTATTATTCGACTCGAATTGTTAGCCGTGATGAAATATTACTATATATTCCAATACATGTAAATTGGGAGAGAAGCATATTTACCACTGAATAAAAGCGAATAATGGCACATTTTGCGTGCTGTTGGCGATGGCTGTGACAGTACAGAAGCTTGCTCTAGATAGTACTATGTTGATTAGTTACACAGTGGTGGGTTTGAGTCGCATATTTCTATAAATTTGAATTCCTCTCCCCCTGTCAATTTAGATTTGCTGATCTTGAATCATTCAAAACTGTGTCAAAACGGTTTGGTTTATAAGATCTTTGACAGCTTTGATTTTGAGTCTGTTTAGAAAAGAAAGTCTTATAAATTATGACAAAATTGCCGTTTTTAGCTCCACTGGCCTTCAGGCCAGCGGGCTATTGTCATGGCGCTGTGTCCGTCGTGCGTGCGTCCGTGCATCCGTCCGTCCGGTCGTCAACTTTTTCTTTTAAAAATCTTCTCCTCAGAAACTACTTTATGGATTTCAATCAAACTTCACAGGAATGATCCCTAGGTGGTCCTCTATCAGATTCCTTAAATTGATTCTGATTGAACCAGAAAGTCTGGAGTTATCTGCCCTTGAATTAAAAATGGCTGTTTTGACTTTGTTTTCACTCTAGCCACTACAAATATTTATCAATCAAGACAAAACTTTGTCAGAATGTCAGTGCTGATAAGATCTTGCCTGAGTACAATTTTCAGCTTGATCTGGATATCATGTCTTGAGTTATTTGCCCTTGAAATTGGCAAAATTACCATTTTTGACCTTATTTTTACTCAAACAACCATAAATATCTACCAATCAACACAAAACTTTCATGTAATCTTACTGGCCATAAGATATTGCATGTGTGTAATTTTCAGCTTCATAGGAATCTTAAATCATGATTTATCTGCCCCTGAATTTGACAAAATTGCTGTTTTCGACTTTGATTTTACACTCTTTACATCCACAAATATTGAACAATCAGGTCAAAACTTAAACAAGATGTAGGTGAAGTTAAGATCTTGCTTTAGTGTGATTCTTAGCTAGATAAGAATATAAAATCCTCAATTATATGCCTTTCAATTTGACAAAATTGCTAATTGTGACCTTTTTTCACTCTAACTCTAATAAAGACTTTGGTAACCAATTGATCGTACATGAATGTATTTTCAGCTTTCTAGTTACTTTGTAATTGCTTTAAGAACAACAAGTATTGAAAAATTTAGTCAAAACTTGGACTTGATATTACAAGAAATTCAGATTTCATCAGCCATTTGCATTAATTTTGGAATATGGTATTTCCCAGAATCTATTTTTAGCTCAAAATCTATTTTTAGAAATATGAAATATTCTCGAGGTAATCAATGGTCTGTTAACTTAGATCTGTTTGGAAGATGGACAATTTTAATTGCTAATATCATCCTAAGCTGGAATGTTCTACCATTTCCTTTTACCCTTTCTCAAATGGCAAACATATACTTTTACTTTCTTTTCTTCAAGAACCAAACATTTTGAACAATCCAGTTTTGTGACTTTCTTTCTGTTCTATGAAATACAAGCATTGAACAATCTAATCAAAACTTGGATTAAATATTACATGAAATTCAGGCCTGTGGAGCGACTCAAGACCTTCAGGTCTTCTAGTTGCTTTTGCATCTTGGTTAGGGTGAGCGATTTAGGAGCTTCATGGTCCTCTTGTTCTTAGATACTCTTTACATTACAGGAAGGTATGTAACTACCGAACACAAGAAAAAATACACAGGTATTTTGGTGATGACAATAGGGGTAAACACAAAAATAGACCTCATAAAATTTCTTCCCCTAACAAGTGGACATTGTCAGATTGTATACAGAATCTTGTCCTATAATGGAAATTCACTTTTTACGGTAAAGATTTGAAAAGAGACTACCTCAGCAATGAGCTAAATACCAGCAAAAATTAAATGTACTATCAGAGCATTGTCATGAAAAAGTCTTTACTCCCTGTATTAATGGAAATATGTAGATGAATTTTTAACTCCTACAATTTTGATTTTCATTGTCCTATAAAGGAGCAATGTGGCATAATTGAGTAGCATACAAAACTTTCCTCCAGAACAAAGAATATGGAAATATGGAAAAATATGGAAATTCGGCCGCAGCCATTGTGCAGTTAGTATCGCATCTGACTCTAACTCGAAAGATCCGGGGTTCCATCCCTTGCCATGGCAACTATCCTTTCTGACAAAAATGTTATCCACCAATGGTTTGATATTGTTAACCTATGTGGGCAAGCAGCTGGAGGCTCGGTTAAGGTGTTGTTGTAGTACTGGTATGAGAAATAACAAAAGCCCATGGTTAGGTGCTTCAGCCGCTGCTATATGACCATAGCAGTTGAAAACCCAAATAAACCAAATACGGAAAATAGTTACAAAATGCACATTGAAAATGAAACTCTTCCAAGAGAAAATAAGAAAAAAGACTAACTTCATCAAATTAATTCATTTACAGTTGCTTGAAATTTGTTTATATTCAAGAGACAGAAAAGTAACTTAAATGTTGTTTCATTTTTCAAACTTATAGTTTCAATCAAGATTTTTATTGTTTAAGCTTTTCCTTACTGTTAATTAACTTGTAATGACATTAAAATAAAACAAACAAGATGTATTTGTGAAACACAAATGCCCTCAAAATGGCCATTTTTGTAAAATGTTAAGTTTTCGTAGAGAAAAGGGTTGATAAGGGTAAACGGATGACCTTGGATGACCTTAAGAAAGGTCAAATTGCATGGAACAGATAGATATCATTGAAAGGAAGTTGCATACCAAATTTGAGCTTTGTATGTCAAATACTTTTGGAGAAAAGGCAAAGTTTTCGGAGTAAAATGTTAAGTCTTCGTAGAGTAAAGGGTTGATAAGGGTTAACGGATGACCTTGAGGAAGGTCAAATTGCATGGAATGATAGCTATCATTCAAAGAAAGTTACATACCAAATTTGAGCTTTGTATGTTGAATACTTTTGGAGAAAAGGCCAATGTTAAGTTTTCATGTTAAGTTTTCGGATAGACGGACGGACAGACAGACAGACGGACGGACATGAGTAAAACAATAATGCACCCGATCTCTCAATACGGGGGCATAAAAATAACAATATTTTGTTTTTCATTCAAGAACATGAATTTTACACTGTATGTAAATGCAGATTATGTTTATGGAAAACTGTAGCTAACTGACAGTTACGACACTTTTCCATATTGAGAAATACCAACTTTTTACAAATTTCAGTTGTAAAACTGTCGTAAGTGAATAATCATCTAATATAAAAAAAAATAAGCTTTTAATCTTTAAAATCACTTATGCACATGAAAAGTCAACACATTTTAAATGTATTTGCAATTAATATCTTTCATAAAAAAGATAAATAAAAAAAGTGAGATGTTTTTTCCCTCTCCTGTAAAATTTTGCAAAAGTCACTTACGACAATTTTCCTTTCAACCCTCGGTATGTGATAACATCTTCTGCTTCAGTAGCTCAGCTGTTAAAGTGTCGGAATAGCATCCTCAGACCCTCAGACTGAATCTCAGTCAAACTACCATTTCTTTACAACTTGTTGGTATTTAGTGCCCACAATAAATAATCCACAATGTGAATAGATACTTCTTTTGTTCATCAAGATTATTTCACACTATTTAGTCTCTAGAATTTGGTATGAATCCAGAATTTGGAACCTCTGCATGCAGCCGAGCACATAAAGGGCATGTGGTTAAGTAGATCAGTGGTAAATGTAGGAATGGCATGCCCGAGGCCCTTTGTTCAAATGTATTGAGTAAAACACTTTTATCACTTTTATAAATGGATCAATTCAAGTAAGTAAAACATAACTTCATGTTACATAGTTATCCTTACCATTTCATGTACAATCCAGTGTGTTGGTGCATCTGCACTCTCACATAGTGACAGAGCCCTCAAACATTGTCCTATACCACACACAGCCTGAAATTACATTATCAACAACACAGATACAACAAGTATCTGGTGTTGTATGCAACACATAAAGTCCCCTACCGGCTTCACATTGACTCAATATGGTAATCAATAATAGATTAAGTTGCAGGATCCATTTTTTGCCATATTTTCACTATTTCCGTTACCATAGCAACCACACTTTTCGTCAAAGAACAAAGATAAAATGATGTGCATAATCTACACATTGCCATCTAGTCATATACCAAGTCTCATCAAATTAGCTTGCTTACTTATTAACTTATCGCAGGATCCAATATTTTTTGCCATATTTTCACTATTTCCGTAACCATAGCAACCTCAATTTAAGTCGAAAAACAAAAATAAAACTAGAACTGTCGCAAAGCGGACGAATACCCCCCACTAGGGCCTTGTCACTGAAAAAGTGCTATAGGTCAAAATGTTCTTGACTTAGAGCATGGAAACGAATTTTAAACAAAGTCTAACTGTGACCTTGACCTTTGACCTTGGTGACCCCAAAACGATGGGGCACCTCCATTGGTCATGGGCAACAACTGTGTAAAGTTTCATGATCCTAGGTCAAACGGTTCTCGAGTTAGAACACAGAAACCAAATTGTAAATTTTGACCACTCCCCCCCCCCCCCCCCCCCCCCCCTCATTAAAAACTTCAAAGTGGCATAAATGTAAAACTAATGACTGGATCATGATGAAAATTGCAGGTGCACAATTTCATATGATAGGAAACATCCTGATAAAATTTCAGAAAAAATTGTCCAAAACTGTGGGAGGAGAAGAGGACACAAGATTATGCCCCCCCCCCCCCCCCCCGCATTAAAAACTTCAAAGTGGCATAACTCTGAAACTAATGACTGGATCAAGTTGAAAATTGCAGGTGCACAACCTCATATGATAGGAAACATCCTGATAAAATTTCAGAAAAATTGGTCAAAAACTGTGGGAGGAGAAGAGGACACAAGATTATGTCCACCCCCCCCCCCCCCCCCCCCCCTTAAAAACTTCAAAGTGGCATAACTCTGAAACTACTGACTGGATCAAGATGAAAATAGCAGGTGCACAACTTCATATGATAGGGAACATCCTGATAAAATTTCAGAAAAATTGGTCAAAAACTGTGGGAGGAGAAGAGGACACAAGATTATGTCCACGGACGGACGGACAGACGGACAGACGGACGGACGGACGGACGGACGGACGGACAGACGGACGGACAACCTGATTCCAGTATACCCCCCCATAACTTTGTTGTGGGGGGTATAATGATGTGCATAATCTACACATTGCCAGCTAGTCATATACCAACTTTCATCAAAAACGCTTGCTTAGTTATTAAGTTATCGCCGGATCAATATTTGAGCGGACAGACGGACAGACAGATGGACGGACGGACAGACGGAGGGCAAACCTATAGTCCCCTCCAGTGAACACCGGTAGGGGACTAATAAAGTTAGTGTGACAAATTCTACATTGGTCAAAGATGAATAGAAATGTGAAATGGTAATACAATTTTAAAAGATAAAATTTTCATTAAATTGGTTAATTGTCTTTTGTAAAGAGCATTTGTTTTATATTTCTGTTGTCAATAAGATGATAAATCATTTCTTTTCCACAAATCAATCCTCATGGATCAAATCAAGAAAAGGAATTACATAAACAATAACAAATAAAATGTGCTTTTATTGGTCTTTTTCTGAACAAATTTCTGTAATGAAGTTTTCATTGGTGCCTTAGCACACTATACATGTATACCTTTGCTTTCATTCTTGGAATATTTCCAGCAATGTTATGGGCATCCAAAAACTTTATAACAGCATCTTCAGCTATCAACCTGTAAATCATAAACAAAATGTATTTGTCCAGACAACAATGCCCAAAAACAGTGCTCCCAGATTAAGGTAACTTCAGTAATGTTTTCTTAGGGTGCTCATCTAATGGACTGAACTGGTGAAATAAAGTTGTTTTGAGTTAATAATATGAGTGCAAAATAACAGCGCTTGTTCCAGAAAAACATGAACTTTATATTTGATTAATGACTCTAACGTTGAAATAGGAAAAGAAAAAATGTCTGCGAAATAGCAAATGTTAGGTTTTCAGACAAAAAGATAGACAGACATGAGTAAAACAATATATGCCCCGATCTTTCGATACTGTGGAAGGCTTATCACAAGCAATGAACTGTGAGAAATATAAAAGCCTTGTCACTTATGGGTCAAATGTCAAAATCATGTCTTTTATGGTAAAGAGTCATATTACAAGTGATGGTGCACATAACTGCATGTGTGTATCTCTGTTATGTCTCACAATACAAAACAAAGAGATAAGTAAGATAAGATCACTTTTCAACAAAAACCTCATGACTGCAGCTTGTTTTAAGCTGCAGTTACAAGGTTTTCTGTGAAAAGCATCAATATGTTGATGTTTGGATAAGTTCTTAATGATAAATATCGCATGAGGACAAAATCAGATCACAGTATTGTATCCCTACTTAACAACTTCACTCCAATCTTTCTCCATATGTGTGTAGTCTGGTGTGCACCGGATAAAGTCTTCTACCATCTGTAAATATAACAAATATGTGTATATCAAAACCACTTCATATGTGTACTACATATGTGTATAAATATATGTAAACACATAAACGCATGTGTGTTTATCTAAATTCACTCCAATCTTTCTCCATATGTGTGTAGTCTGGTGTGCACCTGATGAAGTCTTCTACCATCTGTATAATATAACAAATATGTGAACATCTAGATCACTACATATGTGTACTACATATGTGTATAAATATATGTATACACATAAACGCATGTGTGTTTATCTAAATTCACTCCAATCTTTCTCCATATGTGTGTAGTCTGGTGTGCACCTGATGAAGTCTTCTACCATCTGTATAATATAACAAATATGTGAACATCTAGATCACTACATATGTGTACTACATATGTGTATAAATATATGTATACACATAAACGCATGTGTGTTTATCTAAATTCACTCCAAACTTTCTCCATATGTGTGCAGTCTTGTGTAGACTAGATGAAATCTTTTACCGATTGTAAATGAAATAAATATGTGTACAATTTAAACTAACAAGGTCTTTTTAAATGCCATGCTAGAGCTTATGATCACCAACTTTATTAAACATGTTTGACTAAAGTTTATTTACTATATGAGAGCAATATTTAAAGGAATCTAAAGGCTAAAGAAAGAACATATATTTTTTTTATATATACAATCAAAACAGAGAAACACATATTATTTTTTTATATATACAATCAAAACAGAGATAATGAATGGCCTTTAAATAATAAGACTCTCATAATAATCCTAATTTGCTTACATTCTTTTCACAACCCTTTGAATGTGAATGTTTTGTACGAAGATGCATACAATATGGATGTGAGGATGAACCATATTTTTGGACATTTATGAAGACATGCTGTCTGTCCTCATTTAGATCCGTTTATATTTCTTGCATACCCACCTTAACAACAGAACCTTTCCTGACATCTTCTAGTTGTTTATGTCTCATCTCTCTAGCGTGTACTCTATATATCTCTAACATAACTTCACCCTGTGTAATCTTCATATCAGCCACCTCACGTTGTATAGGTAATGACATACACCGGATCTGTGAATATAACAATAAATCTATGTCTCATCTCTCTAGCGTGTACTCTATATATCTCTTAACATAACTTCACCCTGTGTAATCTTCATATCAGCCACCTCACGTTGTATAGGTAATGACATACACTGGATCTGTGAATATAACAATAAATCTATGTCTCATCTCTCTAGCGTGTACTCTATATATCTCTAACATAACTTCACCCTGTAGTATCTTCATATCAGCCACCTCACGTTGTATAGGTAAAGACATACACCGGATCTGTGGATATAAACAATAAATCTATGTCTCATCTCTCTAGCGTGTACTCTATATATCTCTAACATAACTTCACCTCACGTTGTATAGGTAATGACATACACCGGATCTGTGAATATAAACAATAAATCTATGTCTCATCTCTCTAGTGTGTACTATATATATCTCTAACATGACTTCACCCTGTGTAATCTTCATATCAGCCACCTCACGTTGTATAGGTAATGACATACACCGGATCTGTGAATATAACAATAAATCTATGTCTCATCTCTCTAGCATGTACTCTATATATCTCTAACATAACTTCACCCTGTGTAATCTTCATATCAGCCACCTCACGTTGTATAGGTAATGACATACACCGGATCTGTGGATATAAACAATAAATCTATGTCTCATCTCTCTAGCATGTACTCTATATATCTCCAACATGACTTCACCCTGTAGTATCTTCATATCAGCCACCTCACGTTGTATAGGTAATGACATACTCCGGATCTGTGAATATAACAATAAATCTATGTCTCATCTCTCTAGCGTGTACTCTATATATCTCTAACATAACTTCACCCTGTAGTATCTTCATATCAGCCATCTCACGTTGTATAGGTAATGACATACACCGGATCTGTGAATATAACAATAAATCTATGTCTCATCTCTCTAGCATGTACTCTATATATCTCTAACATAAGGTCACCCTGTGTAATCTTCATATCAGCCACCTCACGTTGTATAGGTAATGACATACTCCGGATCTGTGAATATAACAATAAATAAATCTATGTCTCATCTCTCTAGCGTGTACTCTATATATCTCTAACATAAGGTCACCCTGTATTATCTTCATATCAGCCACCTCACGTTGTATAGGTAATGACATACTCCGGATCTGTGAATATAACAATAAATCTATGTCTCATCTCTCTAGCGTGTACTCTATATATCTCTAACATAAGGTCACCCTGTGTTATCTTCATATCAGCCACCTCACGTTGTATAGGTAATGACATACACCGGGTCTGTGGATATAAACAATAAATCTATGTCTCATCTCTCTAGCCTGTACTCTATATATCTCCAACATAACTTCCCCCTGTGTTATCTTCATATCAGCCACCTCACATTGTATAGGTAATGACATACTCCGGATCTGTGAATATAACAATAAATCTATGTCTCATCTCTCTAGCGTGTACTCTATATATCTCTAACATTACTTCCCCCTGTGTTATCTTCATGTCAGCTACTTCACGTTGTATAGGTAATGACATACTCCGGATCTGTGAATATAACAATAAATCTATGTCTCATCTCTCTAGCGTGTACTCTATATATCTCTAACATGACTTCCCCCTGTGTAATCTTCATGTCAGCCACTCACGTTGTATAGGTAATGACATACATCGGATCTGTGGATATAACAATAAATCTATGTCTCATCTCTCTAGCATGTACTCTATATATCTCCAACATGACTTCACCCTGTATTATCTTCATGTCAGCCACCTCACGTTGTATAGGTAATGACATACTCCGGATCTGTGAATATAACAATAAATCTATGTCTCATCTCTCTAGCATGTACTCTATATATCACTAACATGACTTCACCCTGTATTATCTTCATGTCAGCCACCTCACGTTGTATAGGTAATGACATACACCGGATCTGTGGATATAACAATAAATCTATGTCTCATTTCTCTAGCATGTACTCTATATATCTCTAACATGACTTCACCCTGTAGTATCTTCATATCAGCCACCTCACGTTGTATAGGTAATGACATACACCGGATCTGTGAATATAACAATAAATCTATGTCTCATCTCTCTAGCATGTACTCTATATATCTCCAACATGACTTCACCCTGTAGTATCTTCATATCAGCCACCTCACGTTGTATAGGTAATGACATACACCGGATCTGTGAATATAACAATGAATAGATCTAGGATTTTTACATTTGCAACTAAGAACAACAAGAGCTTCGCAGAGCGGCGCATATACGCCCCAGAGGGGCTTGTCAGTAAAATTGGCCATTTTTTCGATTCAAGGGCAGATAATACAAACATGAAAAGTTATGAAAATTTTGTTTGCACGACAAGACACCATAGAGATTCATTGTGGCTAGTTTGATTAAATTCTGGTTGCAATTGTAGGAGTTGCACACAGGAGAAAATGGACATTTTTGAGAAAATGGGCATTTTTTCTTAAATTCAAGGGCAGATAATTCAATAACGAAAACATTTATCTAAATTCCGTAAGCGTTGTGCACAACTAGACACCATGGAGATTCATTGTGGCAAGTTTGACCAAATTCTGATCAAAACTGTAGGAGGAGTTGCGCACACAAGAAAATGGGCATTTTTTTAATTCAAGGGCAGATAATTCAAGAACGAAAATAGCTAATTGAATTCCGTAAGCGGGATGCACAACTAGACACCATGGAGATTCATTGTGGCAAGTTTGATCGAATTCCGATCAAAACTGTAGGAGGAGTTGCGCACACAAGAAATTGCTAACGGATGGACGGACAGACGGACGGACAGATGAGCAGGGCCATAACATAATATGACCCTTCGGGCGTATAAAAAGGTACTGTACAACAAAAACTTGATATTGTGAGTTTTTTTCGACTTTCTGTGCAATTGCAGTATCATTTTAAACACTGTGATGGACTTTTCTTGGATCTCTGGTGATAACATTCAATCCTTATAGTGTAGAATAAGTCAGATTGCAGATATGCGCAAGCTGATCTCATCTATCTTTACTGCCCACGAAAGTCTCCATATTATTTTTACTTTAGCAATTTAATTACAGGTCTATTTCATAAATAATTTACAAGTACCATTACCTCTTGTAATGAGTTGAGAGTTTGTACATCATATAGGACATCCTCGCCTGTAGAAACTCCCTCCTTCAGTACCATCATTGCTTGTAGATAGCAGGTGTGTAAAATCTCCTTCTCCAGTGACTTTCTGGCCATACACAGCAGTATGTCTGCATGTTCCTTCATCAATGGTAGAGCTTCTCTCTTGTATCCGGCCTTGATGAGACAACTTGTGGCTGCATCATATTTCTACAAGTAAACGAAAGTAATTACTACTTGTGTTTATATGCCCCACAGACACTCTTTTCATAGAGTAACAAAATCAACCAAAGGTCAAAAGAAAATAACTCTGTGGAAAAAAATGATTACATGTAACAGTAACAAAATCTCTTGATATAAATGAAGTGTACAATTAAGTGAAATTTGAATTGAATCAGTCAAAGAAATAGTCTAAGAAATATAACATACAAAAAAAGCTAATGAGTGAGAATCAAGCTTACTCCCATAACCCCCAACACATATTTGTCAGAGTTTTTGAGGGATGGGGTACAAAGACAGATAATGACAGAAACACCAATAAAACCAGGACAGAAAAACAAGATAAAGTGAATCAGAGCTACAAATATGAGGGGGTTATTTAACCCTTTCCCAAACGACACAATTTTAGGCTCTTCCAATTTGAAAGCTGTTGCAGACAACAAATTGGTTGTTGATAAAGAAAGAATTAGTGAACAAAACAGCTAAGAAAATATAGAGGCAAAAGGAGAAAATGCTGATTATCAGCATTTTCTTCTTTTGCCTAAATGTTTTCCCAAGCATTTTTATTCAAAGACCTCAAAACCAGGGGCCCGTATTACTAACGATCGTACGATTGATTTTTCAATAATTACTTGTAACAACAGCCCTGATTGGCTCAGTCAGATTTCTCACGCAATCAGATGTCTTGTTACACAGTTTACACAAAAACTTGACCAAAAGCTGTTTAGTAATATGGGGCCCAGGTTTTGTTTGGGAAAGATTTAAACCATTTTGAATTTGTTATTTCAAATCCAAACCATAATTATGTTGTGCGTACTCATTTGAATTGTTGCTCTGATAAATAGTAACTTACATCACATATATCTAGTACCCTGGCCATCACCTGGGGATGATTAATCTCTGGGTATTCTTCTTGTATGATGCACCACTGGGTGTTGGCAAGTCTACAACAAACATGGAACATTTTATTGTTGATAGCAATTAGAGCTGTTAGAGCTAGTCAAACAGACTAATATACACCAATCAAAACCTTGCCAGATGAACAATAAAAATACTAAAACTGGTCAGTTTTAAAACAAAGATAAGTTGCGGAACATATTTTTGTTACATAAAAAATGCATTCAATATTTATGTACAAAGTGGTAATATCAACCAATATTTTCTAATTTCTTTTCCAATGATGTCTATGCTAAAGCCTACAGGTTTTCTGTTTTTGGTATCACCAGTTTTGTCATTTACAACTCCTTTATTACACCAGAACAAAATTTTACTGTTTCGGAAAGAATTAATTGCCATGATATATAAGAACTCTTACCTAGCAGAAAGCATGGAGATTATAAACTCTAGAGTGCTGCTTCTATTTGGTCTCTCTAGCTTTAGTGCTGTAAACTGGTTGATGGAATGTACAAGAATGCCTCTGGCCTGAAAATAGGAGGAAATGACAAATATGTAGTAGGAAACAAAACAAAGTTAGATTCATTTTCCTTCTTTTGTAATCATTTTCGGATGATAAAAAGCTTTTTCTTAATTTTCTGTAAAGGGACCATAACTGAAAACAGAGCCATGTTTTTCTTTGATAATGATGTTTATAATATGTTTTTAATATTATATACGCATTAAAAATAAAACACTAATGCAGATGACTACACACATCTTTATTGAATTTTGTTGGTGAAACACAAATACTCACCCTGACAACATTTCTTTTCTTGAAACATAATCTTGATCTTTCACTTTGATCAACAGGGAATACATGTGTGAAATATGTAAACTTTATCAGATAATAGATTTAAACAACTATAAAAGCACTGTAACTTACAGTTCGTTTAGCGTATCTGTTTTCATAATCATTGAGTGTTGCTCTGACCATCAGTTCTGTTGTCTCGTACCAAAACATCTCATCTCCATAATGAAGGTTCTGTAACAAACACAGTGGTGCTCAAGGTTTCAAAATTATATGTCAATTTCTAAGCAATAAGGAGAAAAATGTAAACATTGTTAATATTTTAATTTGATATGTTAGTTTCTAGGCGATGAACAGTAAAATTGTAAACATTGGGGTGTCTATTGTTCATATCGGAAAATATAATTGAACAGTGATGCTAGCATGAAGTTAGAATATGAGAAAAATGTATCAACTCTGTAAGCAGACCGATAATGCGAAATACTTTTCATTTAAATTTTCTGTATGTCTTATGACAAATATGGAACTATGAAAATGTTCATTTATGAAATTTCAACACATCATATTTTCACTTGTAATAAATTATCAATTAATTGTCTTTCATGTTCAACTAGAAATCTATCACTGAAGGTGATAAAAATACCCCTGCCACCACCTTTGTTCAGACAAGCGTTTTTGTTGAATCAAGAGCCATAAGTCAGAAATTGTCAAACCGATTTTTTTGAAATTTGGTCAAATCAGGGGCCATAACTCAAAAAGTATCTGTCCGATATCCGTGAAATTTGCGTCTTGCACATCTATAGGTCACAATGAACATTTGTGCCAAGTATGAATTAAATCGGTCCACAAGTGTAGGAGAAGTTATCCGGACAAGCATTTTTTGTCAAATAAGGGGCAATAACTCAATGGTCGGATTTTCGTGAAATTTGCGTCTTGCACATCTACATGTCCTAATGCACATCTGTGCCAAGTATGAAGCAAATCGGACAGTAACTGTAGGAGGAGTTGTCCGGACAAGCATTTTTTCGTAAAATCAGGGGCCATAACTCAGAAAGTAACAGTCGGATTTTCATGAAATTTGCGTCTTGCACATCTACAGGTCACAATGTACACTTGTGCAAAGTATGAACTAAATCAGTCAACAAGTATAGGAGGAGTTGTCCGGACAAAGTTTTGGAGACAGACCAACAAACCAACCATCCAACCACTGGACCGACAGGCTGATTCCGGTATATCCCCTCCAAACTTCGTTTGCGGGGGTATAAAAATAATGTAGCTTCAGTTTATTTAAGCTGCAGTATCAACATTTTTTTAAAAAATGAAACCAGTGATATATAGCTGCGATATCATAGCCACAAACTTGATGATGGGTATTGGTTTGTGAAACCCAGATCAAAATTCAAAAAGGTTTCGGTTACATTATTGCAACTAAGTGATATAATGCTTCAAAAAAGACACGTTACCTGAGACTTTTTACACAAGTTGACAGCCTGTCCATATTGTGCCTCCTCAAATGCTAGATTAGCCAGTTGATACAGCACTTTAGCTTGTAGTGGTACATCATCGAATGCTACTGCAGTCATGTGAGCCTCGTTCAGAAACTCTCGAGCACTCTGATAGTGACCCTGTAGAAGTATAACACGGAATATGTCAAAATATGTACCTCTAAATAAATCCAAATGAAAATATTTCAAAATCATTCAAATCATTCCATGCCTTTTTTCTGTTTATACACATACATCTTCAAATGCCAATGACATCATGTACTCATGATCCTTACACCCTTAGTTAGACGGTAGAATGATAATCCAGTACAGAAATATTATAAAACAGTAAATGAAGATATTCATTGTGCAAGTCCATTTATGAATATAGATATTTTGAAACAGATATATCATTTTGATGACACTAAATTCATAATTGAATATGAATCTGTATTAATAAATATAGCAAAAATTTTACCCATTACCAAAAAGTATTGTGTACAATTTGAAAGTATAAAGCCTCATGCAATAATTTTTTATGCCTATTAGTATGTGAAAACTTGAAGTTAGACAGTAGACTGATAAAACAGTACAGAAAAGGCATAAAACGGTAAATGAATATATTGATTGTGCATGTCTATATATGAATATAGATATTTTAACCCATTCCCAAACAACAAAATTTTAGGGTGATCCAATTTGAAAGCTGCTGCAGACAACAAAATGGATATTGATAAATTTAAGATTTTATATATGATATAGCTCAGAAACTATTGACACAAAAGGAGAAACTGCTGATTATCAGCAGTTTCTTCTTTTGTTTCAATGTTTTCCCAAGCCTTTTCTAATAGGGACATCAAAACCAGGTCTTGTTTGGGAAAGGGTTAACAATTACTGACCTGTCTAACGAGTATTTCAGCAGTATCTGTCCACACATCTCTAAACTGTACAGCACCTAGTACCTTGCCTAGATGTGATTCTACCTTCGGGCTCTGAAAATTTCAAACAATAATAGTCACACTGACAAACATACACACACTGCTACTGCAACTAAAAATGCCACATACTATCTGCTTGATATATAAAAAAAAAAAAAAAAAAAAAAAGGTTGATCTTACTTCTTTCGAGAGAAATACAGCCTACAAGAAAAACATAGAATTCCTAGTTAAAAAACTTGTATAAAAAATTCCTTTATCATTAACATTAAATAACCCATTCCCACATGATGACACATTTTGACGCCCCAAAAGGAAATGCTGGGGAAAACATTGTGGAAATGAAGAAATTGCTTGTGACAAGCAATAAATGAAGAAATGGCTTGTGACAAACTTAAGGTATTCGCACACTAATGAACGTCAAAAATCATCGGCAAATGTCGACATATGTCGACATTTTCCGTATTTTCTTTCAAATATTTTTCCAAAAGAAATTATTTGTGTTAGTATAATTAAATCCATTTGTTCCAATATTTTAGAGTTTTAAAGATAAAATGTTGAAAAAAATAACCTCTTACTGCACTTATCTGGAAACAAAAGTTACAGTCCAGGATTTGTTTTGATGACGTCATAACGTCGCCGCCAAAAAATACGACGTCAGTCCCGCGTTCTGTATAATTGACGTCGACGCGTGTATAGCTTGTTGTCATACAACTAAAACCAAATTGTAGGGAAATCGGTTGATAGATTTGTAAATGGGTGATTTGTAAGTGAATTATAATTCAATTTTCAGTTTAACCTCTTAACAAAATCATATCCGAAAGGACAGATACTTAAATCAAAATAAAATTTTACACGTTCTTTGTGTGTGTCAAAAAACGCACAAGGCATGTTACCATGGCGATTTCTTTAATTTTGGAGGGCGAAACTTCCTTATTCATATGTATTTACTTCCTACATCTGTGTAGATATTTTTCAAGTTCTGATTAGAAAGGCCCCACTAATACTTAATGTAGAATGACCTTTTAAATATGACAACCCCCAAAAAATTCAAAAAGATTTTCAATTGAATTTTGTTGCTATGCATTCCAACTTTTGCATTTTTTCCAATATTATTGTTGCCACAATATGTCGAGAGTATTTTTATAGTAGTATATTTAATAAGCTTTTGTTTGGTGCATAGATTATAGATGTTTCTGGAAAATGTCACTTTTTATTGAGTTTTGAGCATCTGTTACTCAGTGCGCGAAAAGCCCATTTTTCATATCGGTGTGATAAATCTTAAACTTGTCATAAAATTGTAAAATTGCGGTCAAATTCCCTTATTTTTTCAGAAAACGTGTCTCTTTGTATGTAGAATGGAAAAATAAAGTGATCCACCCCGTAGAATTTTATGCCCATTAGTGTGTGAATACCTTAAATGCAATTGAAATTGTCGACTGCAACATCTTTTAATTCGGACAAGTCTAAAAATTAGTTTGAATCATTGCATGTAGAAATGGTATGCTAACCTGATCATCACTACTGACTGTATTCTGTTTAGATATAGGCAGTTCCTTCCTAGTTTTGTTAGTCTCTGCAGCTAGTTTAGCTATTGTCTCCTTTACCCTCATTTCTTCTTTAACCACCTGGGCCTGCTTCTCCTTCCAGAACGCTATCTCATCTCGGGATCTATGAAAACAATGATTAACCCTTTACCAAACAGCAAAATTTCATAGTGGTCCTATTCAAAAGCTGCTGTAGACAACAAAATTCATTTAAAAAATGATTGGATGTGTGTACAATATAGTTAAGAAAATATTGAGACAAAAGGAGAAACTGCTGATTATCAGCAGTTTCTTCTTTTGTATCAATGTTTTCCCAAGCCTTTTATATCAGGGACGTCAAAACCAGGTCTTGTCTGGGAAAGGTTTAAATCAAGAACTATAATATCTTTATTTCAACAAGAACCAGGCAAGAGGTATGGGGGGATGTAGGCTTTGGGATTGAAGGGTCCTGAGTTAAATTCCCAGGAATTTTTCTGAGCAACAAAGTTACCCTACATTGCGCCTCTTCACCAGGGTGTATAAATGGATACATGGGAGAGTTGAACGCCACAGTGCTGTGGCTGCCAGATCTGCTTATTGCAAGCAGACAACTTGAAACTCAATGATCCTGGAGTGAAGTAGAAAGTGGGTTGAATATGATTAAGTTTGTAGATTTTACACTTTAAACCAGCTTTATATTAACCCATTACCAAACGACAAAATTTAAAAACGGTCCAAATTGAAAGATCCTGCAGACGACAATTTATTTACTTTTAGGTCTTTTAGGATGGAAAACATTGTGGGAAATGAAGAAATTGCTTGTCATAAGCAATTTCTTCATTTTCCACACTATTTTCCAATAACATTATCTTATGGGGAGTCAAAAAGAGTCATTGTGTGGTAATGGGTTAATAGTTCTTGAGATACAACCTACCTAGCTTGATCATTCTCATTGATGACGACAGGACCACACTGTTTCTCATGGAAGTTGTACCCATTGGTAAGGTTTAACTCCTGGCACACCTCTAAAGCCTTGGTGTGTATCAAGAATCTGAGAGCATCGCTGGTCAGAAGGTCACGAGACATGAGATCTTGGAATGCCAGGACAGGCAGAGTTAGGTGGTTATATCCAAGTTCTCTCAACAGGGTTATTAGGGAATCTGTGTAGTTGAGAGTTAACATCTGCAAAAGATTGAAGAACAAGATGTGTTTGTGAAACACCAATGCCCCGGAAATAGCCAATACTAAAATTTCAGACAGAGAGACAGACACGAGTAAAACAATATGCCAATATTTCGATACAGGGGCATTAAAAAAAGTTGTGAGCAACTTCTAAGCAAAGAGTGGTTACTGATAATACATATAATGTAGTCACTTTTGTTTCATTCAATCGGAAAGGCACACAGCAAAAATTGAATTTAGCAAATTTTAACCTCTTTGCAATTGATAATTTCTTAAAGAAAGAAAAAGAACAAAATAGCTTGTTTCCGAACCAATGCATAATTTTTATTACAGAGACAATGAAGAGACTGCACAATGACTTACAGGTTTAGTGATTGTGTGTTTGTTGATTCCTGTCTCCACCATCATGTCATGGTTAAACGCTTCAATCACCTGCAAATACAGTACAGTTGTATGAGAAAAGATACATGCTACATCAGCATTGCCTGATCAGAATTTTGGTATTTTTTCTGTATATCTAATTGTCAGTGTACATTTTGTTGTTCTATATTTGTATATGCTCAAATTCAAGAAAGGTAAATGTTGCATGTTTATGTTGCATGTCCTAAATTTACCAATGCATCATTTAAAGAATGTTCATGTTCTATTTTTTGTTATACTTTAGTTAATGATTTTTAGATTTTTTTAAACACTAAAAATACCTCATCTGGTACATCATATTGAGCCCACTCCTCTGTTGTATGAGGCAGGGTATCTAGTGGTCCCTTCCTTTTGGGCTTCTCTTTTTCTCGTCACTTTACCTATTGTTTTACATAATTAACTTCTAGCTTAAAAAAAAATAACACAACAAATACCTCATCTGGTACATCATATTGCGCCCACTCCTCTGTTGTATGGGGCAGGGTGTCTAGTGGCCCCTTCCTCTTGGGCTTCTCCTTCACCGGAGCTTTAGTGTCCCCCTTATCCTTCTTCTTGGCTGACCCCTTCCCCTTCTCCTCCTGACTGACAGGTGGGTTCTTCAGTATCTCCTTCATGGTGGGGCCTGATACCGTCACAGATACCTAGTGAAGAAAACATTTTGATGATTTAACATCAAGATAACAGTAAAATTGGCTTAGAATTATTTCCAACCTTAGTTTGATCATTTAAATTTCAGAACTCAAGGACAGTAAAGTTAGTAATTATAGAGCTGTCAAGGCACTCCCATATCAAGTGCTGGATAGTCAGATACTTCCATGTAAACAAGAGTTGTCTAAATACAACATCTATGTTGCCTATATGCAAGCTTGTCAAAATAAAGTGTCTACAGGTCTAGGGTCAAAAGGTCAAAGGTCATGAAGATACTGGTCAAGTTAAAGTTTTAGAAAAGAATGTCAAACTCCAAGGACAAGACCACAAAGTGAAAGGTCATGGTCATAAACAAGAGGTCCTGGTAGGAGCAATCCATGTGTGAAATTTGACGGCTCTATCTAATATAGTTCATATAGACAAGGTTTGTGTCTACATAACTGACACAGACGATACTAGGGCTGTGACAATAGCTGCCATAAGGTCCCTGCTCCCTAAAAAGTAACAAACAAGAAGCATTGGCAGGTAGTAGACATGTATAAAACAAACAAGAACTGACCTGCCACAGTTTGAGTAGATAAGCATGAGCCATGAGTAGATAGTCAGCATATTGAGGTGAAGATCTGCCCACTAGTTCTGCCAGAAGTACATGTGTCCTTAATAAACCATCCAGTACCTTAATGTCAGTAATCTCCTGTACCTTCAGTGTAGGGTTAGCTGGCATTACTCCTGTAACATGATACATGAATGATTTGATTTGGGACATGAAAGCAGCATTTGTGAGCACAAAATAACTAGATTAGACAGTACTTAAAAGTATCCTTGCTTTCTTATAATTGCTACAGGTTATGAATAGAACAACAAGTTTCAATGATTACAAGAGGGCCATGATGGCCCTAGGGCGCTCACCTGAGATTTGTTGCCTTGTTGAAATTAAACACTTAGACCTGAATAGCAGCAAAATAAGAAATATTTCAATAAAGCCCTTTCTCCTGTGTTTTTCAAATGAATGTAACAGAAGTTTCAAAAATATTAGCCAACTGGTTAGGAAGTAGAAGATTCAATTTTTAGAAGATTTGGCTATTTTCCTCTTTTCTCATGCCGCAGCAGTCAGATTTTTTGATGAATCAAATTCTTTTAACAACTTTGAAAGCCCTTCACCAAAGGATCATTCATGTGAAGTTTCAAGAATATTGGCCAACTGGTTAGGCAGAAGAAGATTTTTAAAAGATTTGGCTATTTACCCCTTTTCTCATGCCGCGGCAGCCAGAGTTTTTGATGGAATCAAATTCTTTTATAAACTTTGAAAGCCCTTCACCCAAGGATCATTCATGTGAAGTTTCAAGAATATTGGCCTACTGATTAGGCAGAAGAATTTTTTTAGAAGATTTGGCTATTTTCCCCTTTTCTCATGTCACGGCAGCCAAAGTTTTTGATGAAATCAAATTCTTTTGACAACTTTGAAAGCCCTTCACCCAAGGATCATTCATGTGAAGTTTCAAGGATATTGGCCAACTGATTAGGCAGAAGAAGATTTTTAGAAGATTTGGCTATTTTCCCCTTTTCTCATGCCGCAGCAGCCCCAGTCTTTGATAGAATTAAATTCTTTAAACAAATTTGAAAGCCCTTCACCCAAGGATCTTTCATGTGAAGTTTCAAGAATATTGGCCAACTGGTTAGGCAGAAGAAGATTTTTAAAAGATTTGGCTATTTTCCCCTTTTCTCATGCCGCGGCAGCCAGAGTCTTTGATGGAATCAAATTATTTTATTAACTTTGAAAGCCCTTCACCAAAGGATCATTCCTGCCAAGTTTCAAGAAGATTGGTCAACTTGTTTGGGAGGAGATTTTTAAAGAAATTGTGGACGGACGACGGACAACGACCGATCACAACGGACAACGACCGATCACAATACCTCATCTTGAGCTCAGGTGAGCTAAAAACTAAATGCCTCAGAAGACTTTTTAAGTCATATTCTTAAAGACAGTCCTGGCACAACCCTTAGACTTCATTATATAAAATGGCCCTTTTAACTAAATATAAGATTAGCGTCAGGCTATCCCTTTATTTTTTCTGAATACATCATAAGTCCACATTACCTATGATGGCCTCTTTAGCTACAGGTATTATATCTTCAGGATTGGTTTCACATGTTTGGGAGGGGGTTACTGTACATAAGTCCACATTACCTATGATGGCCTCTTTAGCTACAGGTATTATATCCTCAGGGTTAGTTTCACCCTCCTCATCCTTCTTTATTTTATCCTCTTTAGGCTTAACTGGTTCTTTCTTGGCTGATGGTGGTTTAGCTTTAGGTGGAGCGGCTCCCTTCTTGTCCTTCTTTCCTCCTGTAATAATACATAAATGTGTAAAGGGGCTGGACTTATCATTATCATCTTCTTGTGGTATACTAACAAGAAGCCGTCATAATTCATAAACAAAGATTAAAAAAAATCATTGTAAACATAGTTTTTGTTGAACTTAGTAATGTAGTATAAAAAGACTAGAATTTTAAGATAATTCAGGGTGTACATAGGCATATCAAAATTATGAGACAAGGTCTGAATTTTTTTCTGTACCAGTTTACCAATTTCCCCAATAAAGTTGATAAGAATACATTAAATAATTATACTATTTCTCTGAAAGTAAAACTACAAACCATACTAGTGTACTAGATTACCTTTTCCAGCAGCCTTCTTGGCTTCTGCAGCTTCTTGTGCAGCTCTCAGTTCTATACAATATACAAAACAACACGGTGATCACAATAATCACAACACAGTGAATAAACAACGGCAAATGTGACGAACATTCCTGTAAGTGACATTTTTCGGATTGGGCATTAGTTCTTTTGGATGTCTCATGCAAGTCAGAGAAGTTCTTGCAAATCAGAGAAGTACAATCTAAATATTGTGAGTGATCCCTTTGTGGAATCCTATTTAGAATCGGTTTTGAATGTTTATACAAACATATCTTTGTTCTAAGAAAATATCAATGTGATCAACAAAAGAGAGGAGAACAGAAATGTTTTTGAAAATCCTCAGAACAACCCATTCTTTTTCAGGCTGATGTCTTTGATGGCTTGAAATATTTTGCCATTGAACAAATTATTGTGTAAACTGTGACAGAATAGAATGTAATAAATATATTCAAGAGCTAAATAACATAATTTATGAAATATTATAATTGCCCTTGGACACAAAAGTGTTGAAATATAAAAATGTAAAATGATGCTTAGGTGAAGGCTAAGCCCTCTCACACACCCCTTGAATCATAGAATTCATATGTCAATCTGCCATCAAGATTCAGATATCAAATACTCCTTGAAAAATACAAAATCAAAGCTAGGAGAAAGTTGGATAGACAGACACACAGACAATATGACAGTAGTATACCATCAGACATTTTGATACCAGGGCAGTATAGAAAATAGCTACATAACTAATGTACAAAGAGGCTGTCAAAGATTTCTGTACTAGGTGCAAAACATCCTGCAGGCAAGGTGAGTGTGGTGATAAACAAAGCAACATTACAAGTCATGAATTATCCGGCTATCTAATCATGGATATGTACTGGTGAATCTTTGATGTATTTTCTCATTGGAACAGTGCAAACAAAAGTTTTTCATTTTCCAAAATAATTCTTGATCGCTTTGGTTTCCCCAGTGAAAATGGTTTTGTAAATCTTTGAAAGAGAAAGAAAATTTTCTCCTTCTTTCTCATTGTTTTCAATGCATTGCACACACATTTTGCACATTTAAAATGGTTAATTTTGACATTATACAGAAATTTATCATACTGTGCATCATCAGCTGCTTGATTATTTTGTGCATGTTCTTGTCATTCACCTCCATTATTGAAATGGATATTCCTACAGCCCATGAAACTTGTGCATGAGTTACAGAGATGAATAATGCAGGTGCAAGCCAATGTTTTTTAAATTTATCATACATAAAATTCAGCCAAAAATGGAAGAAAACTTGTAAATTATACAATTCCTCTACATAAATATTTTGATGAAAAGGTATTTATAATTGAAGTGATCATCAACCAATGTGCAAAGATTATAGCTATATCTACTAATGAAAGTGACCCTAAAAAGTGACCCATACATCATGCATATAGTGGGAAAATAACACAGATTAAATATATCTTACCCATTAAAGCTGTAAAAGTAGTTGTACAAAAAAGAAAAAAAATGATAAAATACATGTACATGCATCTTGACATAAAATTTATATTGATAATTTATCAAAAAGATCACTACTGTTCACAAATAAGTCAAGAAAAGGTTGCTCATTAATCAGACTCTTAATAACCCATTAAATTATATTGTTAGCAGAAACTTTTACTTTGATCTTAACTGTTGGAAATTAATCTGAGTTAGAATGACAAGTCTGCTATTCTACTGTGACAATGTTGCTACAAAATCAATGATGGATGCAGTGTATTTTACTGATATCAAACTTTGAATATCGAACCCAATATATCAAAAATATTTTTGAACAAGATAAATAATTATGCTGAGAATAATTGCTAAATCCTACCTTGTTCTTTCTTTGCATCCACTTCTGCCTGCATATTTAACATGATGTCTACTGCCCATTCCATCTGGTCCACACAATCTTGTAGGGGAAACTCCTTCGAGTAGAGCCATTGTCCAAACTCTATCAATAGCTCCACCTTTAACCACTCATTGCTCTGACTCTATAATATACATAAATATTGTGATATAGAGGCATATGTAACATGATGTCTACTGCCCATTCTAACTGATCCACACAATCTTGTTGTGGAAACTCCTTTGAGTAGAGCCATTGTCCAAACTCTATCAATAGCTCCACCTTTAACCACTCATTACTCTGACTCTATAATATACATAAATATTGTGATATAGAGGCATATTTAACATGATGTCTACTGCCCATTCTATCTGATCTACACAATCTTGTAGGGGAAACTCCTTCGAGTAGAGCCATTGTCCAAACTCTATCAATAGCTCCACCTTTAACCACTCATTACTCTGACTCTATAATATACATAAATATTGTGATATAGAGGCATATTTAACATGATGTCTACTGCCCATTCTATCTGGTCCATGCAATCTTGTAGGGGAAACTCCTTCGAGTAGAGCCATTGTCCAAACTCTATCAATAGCTCCACCTTCAACCACTCATTACTCTGGCTCTGGAATACATGTAGAACAGAGCTACAGATATGAGGGACTAATGGATTTTAAAAATGCAAACTATTCTATATTCATCAAAGCCTGGTTGGGATCCTCAAGAACAAGTGAAAGAAAGCATTCTCTGGTAAGTCTTTTTTTAACTGAGAAAATAGGTCATCAGATAGCTTTCTGTAAATGCAAGACTTTGTCTGCTGTCCTCTATGTACTATATGATCAACATTATCTTTATACAAAGGTACAAATAAAATCTTACATTGAGGGCCTCTATAGCATTCTGGTATGACAGTAGTTGTTCTGCGGTGTCTTTAGAACTAAGTGCTACTCTTCTCCACATATGGGCAACATAATCTTCACTCTCATCCTGGAGAATAGAAAATATAATGAAAAGTAAAAGATCAGATCGGTGATCATTATGTGCAATTTACTCTATGTTAAGTACAGATTTCAATATAAGAGCAAGATGTACAAATAAAGAGGGTAAATGCTTTTGCATTTCAAAAAAAGCTAGTATAATGCACTGACATTTTTACACTATTTTTGTCAAATATTACATCCTAATGCCTGTGAAAGTTTTTTGTCTATCTTCAAATTCCAAGAGTAATCTCAAACAACGAAATTTCACAGCTACAAAATAAACATTTCCATAACAGAAATTGTTGAAAATAACTGTGACCTATGTAACAAACAATTTCTTTGTCAAAACTGGTGAATAGACCCTTTCATACTGTGTTTTATACCGTACCATTTTACACAAGAAATCGACCCATTTAGCCCAAATGAAAACATCAAACAATTAGTATCGAGACAAACAAAGACTTTGATTGGCTGACAAAGATCGGAGCTGAATAAAATAGGCGAAACAGCCAACTATAGCTCGAACTATCGCCAATCGAAGTCTGAGCCAAAATGAACTGTTCATTACTCCATGTCCTTGTGCAATTTACATCTCCAGTGACTAAACTCCAATTGCATACCTAATAGAATGGCGTGTGAATCGCACCGTTCAATAAGGAACGCCTATACATCAGCTTAGACCAGTTACTGTCCCTCATACTCAGTGCCATATTTTTAAGCACCTAATAGTTTCAGAGCAATATGCAGTCTAAGTTTGCGCATGTGCTAAAAGACATCCTAATGCAAAATGGTATGGTATAATACACAGCATGAAATTTATTTTTTATTATGTAAATAATTCAAACATGGACCTCAAATATTCTAGATGCATACTTTTCATAGCCTGAACATGATAACTATTTTCTATTATTTTTTTCCATCACTTTCATTATGTGACTAGACATAAAACATGTGTGTGAGGCTTGTGAACAGTATGGTCAATTGTGAGCTTCTTTACACTAGCAACATGAAAGTATTTTTTTCACCAGACATTTGAAGTGATAAAAATGTGATGACTTTACTATACCCAGTAAAGGTGAAATAACCCATCTTAACCCTTTCCAAAACGACAGAATTTTAGGGTGTTCCAGTTTTAAAGCCACTGCAGACGACAAAATGTAAGTTGAGAAAGCTATAATTTGTGTACAAAACAGCAAGGAAAACATTGAGACAAAAGGAGAAACTGCTGGTTATCAGCAGTTTCTTCTTTTTTCTCAATGTTTTCCCAAGCCTTTCCTATTATGGACGCCAAAACCTGTTCTTGTTTGGGAAAGGGTTTATTTAAATGGCACTGATTAATCATAAACAATCTGAATCCTGCAGCATGTGGGAAAATGGAGAAAATGACTGATTATCCATATTTTCTTCTTTTCCTTTGAGGTTTTCAAGAATTTTGAATGGGGTTTAGAACCATTTTGAAACATTATTTCAGTAATATTGTGGGAGCTGGGGCTCTTAACCATGCATTTCTAGGCTTACTCGGCATATATTCTAACCCCTTAACATTAAACCTGCATGGTCTAGAATCTAAGATGGGTTATTAATAATTTATTTACAACATATTTGACATTTCTACCTCAACTATTTCCTCATCATGTACTAGCAGGTCAGATAACAATGCTATCTGTTTTAGGAAAGAAAAACAAATACAAAATATATACCAACATCAACTAAATTCAAAGTAGAAGTGTTCCCATTAATATATAAATCTTTAAAAACTTAAATAATACAAAAATAGATTGTAGTCTAGGAGCCAGCTTTTACAAAGGGGGTTAAATAAAAAGTTCTTGCAACCGGTGACCTATAAAAATTGGAGTGGTATTTTTCAATACGTTAGGGTCCCACGCTTTGGTTAAGGGTGGATGACATGCTTAAAAGTGGTAGGATTTTTTTTAAAATCAAGGTCAAAGGTCATTCGGTGCACTTTTCATACATACCTCCTAAAATACCCCATAACTTACTCATTTATTAAGCTAAAACAATTATTTTGGTATCAAAATAAAGCTAATAAATTGTTCTTTGACTTACACGAATAATAAATAGCTTTTTGATTTTGTATTTTTGTGAATATTGAAAAATATAGCAAAAATTGGCGAAAAATCACCAAAATAAGTTTTGTCTACAAGTGAAAAAAAAGTTTTTAAAATACAAAAGGTATGTTTGTGTGGTTGAAGTCATACTTAAAAATTGCCCAGAAGCCTGCTCTTGAGTTATATGTATTTCTTCACAGAATTAGTCTTTAGCTTAGGCTTGTAGTCATAGCTAAAAGTGGGTGGGGTAAATTTTCCCAAAAATTACAAAATATGCAAACATTGATGTAACAAAAAATCTTACACATAAATGTGATGTTTTAGTATAAATTATGCTTTTGAAATCATATTTGAAGTGATTTGTAAAACTTTTAATGCATATTCCTGGAAATTAATCAGAATTTTAAGAGACAAAATAACAATTCAATAAAACAGCATGTGAGATGGATACAGATTATATCAACACCATAATGTCAAAGCAATGACTCTTAAAACGAATATTTATCAAGTATCTATGCACTAGAAATCAGCAGCTGAAAATATTCCCCAGACCCGTGCCAGATTTTTTAGGAATCAGAACAACATGGGACGGTCAGAGTTTGCATTGTTGGGTAGTGCATTGCTTTTTTAGAGCCAAAGGGAAAGGAATTTAGCTCTGGAACCAAATAGCTCATACACAAAATTTTGCGGTTCTATCATGTAATTTTACATATGATGAATAACACATCACTTGAAAAACAGTTTACAGTTTAAGCGAATAAAACAATATCTCTGGTATTACATACTTATTAGGGATACAGATACATCTTTTTTTTCAAAACCATCTTTGTGTTTTGTCAAAAATGGCCAACTAAATTCAAGTTGACCCCCATAATTGTGTATATGTCAAAAATTTGAAATAGATAAAAATAAGACCACAAATTAGTCATTTTGATGCCCCTATTGATATATAGATGGCATAATGTTTTACCATTGTCGGTCGGTCTGTCCGTCCGTCCAGCCAGCCATCTGTCCGTCCGTCCGTCAGTTTGAAACTTTACATGAAAACTTAACATTGGTCTTTTCTCCAAAAATATTCCACATGCAAAGCTCAAATTTGGTATGTAACCTTCTTTCAATGATATTTATCTGTTCCATGCAATATGAACTTCCTCAAGGTTATCCATTAACCCTTATCAACCCTTAACATGAAATCTTAAAATTAAAACTAATTAAGGTGAAAACTTAACATTGGCATTTTCTCTAAAAGTATTTCACATACAAAGCTCAAATTTGGTATGTAACCTTCTTTCAATAATATCTATCTGTTTCATGCAATATGACCTTCCTCAAGCTCATCCATTAACCCTTATCAACCATTTACTTAAAAGCTTAACATGAAAACTTATCATTGGCCTTTTCAGAGGCATTCATGCTTCACAAACACATCTTGTTTCAAGATTGGGCTGAATTATATATGAATTCTTGAGAGATAGCCAGTGATGTGCATTTTAGAAAGTAAGACCAATATAAAGAGTTTAGTTTGTCAAATGATGACCGAAATGTCTTCTGCATGATAGTTGCGTAAAGCAGAAGTTGTGCATAAACTCATTGATTTGTTCATTTTATGTATCTTGTATACTTTACTAAATATAATGTTCTTATATTCAACACTATCCTCATCGTCACCATCATCATCAACAGCAACGACAACAAAACAACAAGACACATGAAGCAATAACCAGACTTTTAATATCCATAGCTACCCTATACTAAACACTTAAATACACTTAACTCAGGCCATATAATTATACTAATCATTATCACTGTCTAATGCACCAAGATACGTCTATTTATACACAGTTCTGACTCCCAAACACATGCATCAGTGCATAAAAGATCTTCTCTTTGACACTTACACCTTCGCGTATGGCAGTCAGTTTAACACAAGCATTTTGTGATGTCAATCAAAGCTAGATGTGCAGGATCCTTACGCATTCCATCTTCGCAAGCCAAGGGTGACATCTACGACGTTACGTCGTTTCTGTATTCACCCTTGGCGTATTTAGTCCGATTTTCTTGGTCTCCTGGAAAGAGTTTTCATTGGTTCGAGCAAGGTCTCGCTGGAACCAATCACATTGTTGACTGATACATTTGTTATGAGTAACCAAATCATGACAACGGGCGGGAAAAAGCATTGCATTTGCAACTCAAAAACGCGAAGATGGGCGATTTTTCCTAAGAATTTCACTACAAAAGACAGGAATTCCCTAACTTTAATCGACGAATTAATATACTTTCGACAATTCGACCAAAAAAGCAGCTAACTTTTACATAATCCGCATGACGTATGACGCGAACGACAACGCGCGTTAATGACATCATCAATAATGGACGTAAACAACCAGCAGAACAACCGCTAGGCGGCGCTTCGCGATTTCAAGAAAATCGGACTAAATCCGCCAAGGGTGAATACAAACGTAGCTGGTTTCAACCTTGGCTAGCGAAGATGCACGCATTCTTATAGGAACTAAATTGTTGTTGTCATTAACATTGGCATTTTCTCCAAAAGTATTCAACATAAAAATCTCATTTGGTTTGTATGAGGGCTGTTAATAAAGTATCCGTAATTATGTCGTAACTTTTTCATGTACTAACTGTTAGGATATTTTCAAAACTTTAAAAGATTTAGGAAATTATACTTTTGATCAAGCAACGAAATCTAAGTTTTTTGCATTAAGGTGCATTCTACAGTTGTTATGGCAACGTAGGGTCATATAGAGCGGCTCAACTTAGGTCTGAGATGGATACGTCAGGAATGTCTGTCTTACACATCTAATATTTACATCTTTTCTATATATTTGCCACTGCACGATATCCACATTTCCCACATATGAATTTATTCCTCAAAGAAGCGTCTGAACTGTAGTTGGGAAATTCTAAAGATAGTTTCTGGGGAAAAATTGGCAAGTCATTGACGATTTCGCCGACATCCAGATCTATTGAGGTCAGAAGCATCATGGGTAAAATCATTTATAAATGCATTATACCACTCATAAATGCTTGTTTTTCTCATAGAAGTATTGCTGTACGTGTTCATAATCATAAAGATCGTCTCTGATTTTAATTTTCCAATTTACACTCAAATCATTATTGAATACCATTGCCCTAGCACCATATTTGCTATATAAGCTAAGCGATGTATTCACCTACGGTTGTTTACGGAAATTGACTCCAAATGTCAGCTGACGATGTTACGTTTGCCGAGAAAAATGTCCGCTCAAAGGTAACAAGCATTTCTGACAACTGTTGAAGTGATAAATACAAAATATGATCGCTTTAAAAGCGATTGATAAGTCATATTTTTGCAAATCCTCAAAAGTTTTCCCGCTCAACTTGACCCTATGTTTTCATAGCAACTGTCGAATGCGCCCCTATCCAAACAGCAGCGTTTTTGTTGTAGGATCAAATGTATAATTCTTCAAAGCATATTATGCGTTTAAAATTTCATCTCGGTCGGTTTAAAAGTCAAAAAGTCATGCTATTGCAAACGACAAAATGGGTGATTTAAAAGATTTGATTTGTGTACAATATAGCCTATAAAACATTGAGGCAAAAGAAAATGCTGATAATCAGAATTTTCTCCTTGAGCATTAATTTTGCCCAAGCCTTTCTCCTAGGGAAGTCAAAACGAGGTCTTGTGTGGGAAAAGGTTAATGATTTCTTTGATATAGATTACATAGATACTTAAAAATGATAGATGCACAATTGATTACAACAAAAGTTATTACCAGGGATAGTTTTAGGATTTTTGTCAGGTATATTTTTGTGAGATTAGAGCTATAACAACCGTAGGTCCGAAGATTTCCATTATTTTTATACCAAAAGTTTCTCCGTGTCTACTCAAATATGCATTAGTCGTGAATCAATAAACAAAGTTATGTTATCATGATGGGGTTGTGAAGGATGGATCAACAACTGTGGTATCTTTATTTTCAACTATTTACTTGTAACATAATGTCACATGCAATTAATGATTTGCATAATAAAAGATATAGGGACTGTTAGGTTCAATTTCTTGTACAATTAAAGCTTATTGGGTCACAAAATTAATTAAAAGACCAGATACTCTGTTGTCCCTTTTGAAGGCATGTACATAAACGAATATACGGTACTAACTTGATCATGGTTACTTTTGGAGACCTTCATAACCACACATCATAACAACCAGATTCCAGACTGATGATAGTGATATGTATTCACAGTATGCAATATTCTGTTCCTAGTTACATTTTATGTATACATGTTCGAATGTTCGCTACCAGGTGTAAGCATTGTAATGACGGCAGTTTCGTAATTATCTTTAAAGAGACCCATGCTAGGTTGTCGGGCATACAAACATATATGAAATATGTTCACGAAATATTGTATGGAATGGTCGACCTGGATAGCTAGATCATTTCTGCACAAGGAAATTTCAAATAAAGTTCATTTAGTTCTTCTAAATTAAGTCTGTTCTTCTAAATAAAGTGTAAATAATTAACTTACCCGCACATTATACCTATAGTAACATTTATGTGTCACTGAACCTTGATGGTGAAAAAAGTGCTTTCCTTTTGGCTCTATAAAAGCAATGCACTACACAACAAAGCTAATTCTGGCTGTCCCCATGTCGTTCTGATTCCTGAAAATCTGGCATGGGTCTTATGTCATATGCCCGTAAGATAGAAAGAGGAATATGTTCAGCTGTCGATTTTGCTAATTTGAGTCTTGCTTTATATAAAAAAATGTTGATGCTTGATAAATATTCGTTTTAAGAGTCATTGCTTTGACATTATGGTGTTGATATAATCTGTATCCATCTCACATGCTGTTTTATTGAATTGTTATTTTGGCTCTTAAAATTCTAATTAATTTCCAGGAATATGCATTAAAAGCTTTACAAATCACTGCAAATATGATTTCAAAAGCATAATTTATACTAAACATCACATTTATGTGTAAGATTTTTTGTTACATCAATGTTTGCATAATTTGTAATTTTTGGGAAAATTTACCCCACCCACTTTTAGCTATGACTACAAGCCTAAGCTAAAGACTAATTCGGTGAAGAAATACATATAACTCAAGAACAGGTTTCTGGGCAATTTTTAAGTATGACTTCAACCACACAAACATACCTTTTGTATTTTAAAAACTTTTTTTTCACCTTTAGACAAAACTTATTTTGGTGATTTTTCGCCAATTTTTGCTATATTTTTCAATATTCACAAAAATACAAAATCAAAAAGCTGTTTATTATTCATGTAAGTCAAAGTGCAATTTATCAGCTTTATTTTGATACCAAAATAATTGTTTTAGCTTAATAAATGAGTAAGTTATGGGGTATTTTAAGAGGTATGTATGTAAAGTGCACCGAATGACCTTTGACCTTAATTTAAAAAAAATCCTACCACTTTTAAGCATGTCATCCACCCTTAACCAAAGCGTGGGACCCTAACATATTGAAAAATACCACTCCAATTTTTATAGGGCACCGGTTGCAAGAAAAGTTCCATACCAGGACCTGGCTCCTAGACTATTGATGATGAATATAATTGAAATGAAGCAATTCAACAACAAATAAATCCATACACCAAATTATAAATCTAAAATTTTGTATCAAATGTTTATACATTTATATGCCCTGAAACCAAGAAAATTATAAACCATCCTCTCAAAAATTAGCAATTCTAGAACAAATAAATACATAAATGAAACTAAATCTCCTCTGTAGCAAATTACTATTTGAAATCTAGATAAACTGGCACATGACCGATCACATTAATAAGAATCTTTCAGAAAACAAGATGTGTTTGTGAAACACCAATGCTCCCGAAATGGTCATTTTTCTAAAATGTTAAGTTTTCGTGTAAAGGGTTGATAAGGGTTAACAGATGACCTTGAGGCAGTTCAAATTGCATGGAACAGATAGATATCATTGAAAGGAAGTTTCATATCAAATTTCAGCTTTGTATGTCAAATGCTTTTGGAGAAAAGGCAAATGTTAAGTTTTCGGACAGACAGACAAACAGACGGATGGATGGACAGAAGGACATGAGTAAAAGAATATGCCCCTGATCTCTCAATACGGGGGCATAAAAATCTCAACAAAAGTGAACATTAAAACATTAATTGCTGCTAACGCCACCTGTTTTCAGAAAGGCTGCATTATAGGCAAAAGTATCATAAGATGAAATCTTACAAAGATCTAGTTAGCTAAACCCTTTTCCAGACGACATAATTTCTAGATTTTTCAATTTTGACAATGCATTACATTAATTATAACTTTAGTAAACAGCAAAATGCACTATTATGATTTTGCATTTTTTCCAAATATACATTTTAGGAGATATTTGATTTATTTGTTTAAATAATGGTGTACAAACTGTTGGGGTATAGTGCCCGGTATACAGAATTTTTGGAAATTTATTGTACTTAAAAGTTGACACTATAGAAAATATGAGCAAACCCCTTACAGACAGTTTATACTATTTTATTGTGAAGAATTAAGAAAGGTCACCAGCTACATCACCCTTTTCTTGGCTGTTTTCAAAATCTTTTTAACAATGTGTTCAAGTATTTGGAAACCACTTAACTTAGTTTTGTAGCAGCAATTATGTTTTATAACAAAACAATTTCATCTTGCCATAATGAACTAGCCCTAAACTTACCAGATGATCCTGTTAATTTCAAATTAATCAAACATATCAATATACAATGCTTGTCTAAAGACTGTATCCACATATTTTTACATAATACCTGATGGCAAATTTTTAGACTTATCCCAATTCCAAGATGAAAACATTTTGGGAAATGAAGAAATTGATTGTCACAAGCAATTTCTCCATTTTCCACAATGTTTTCCGAAGCCTTTTATAAAGAGTCAAAAGAATGTCCACCCATGTATGCTAATGGGTTATAAAAATATTTAGAGGGCTCAGTGCAAAACTATTGTAACTACATATTTTTCAGAAATTCACTTTTTTGCATTTTCTGAATCTTAACCCTTTCGTTTGCAAGCGCGCTTTAAAGCGCGGCCAGGAACGCTTATACTATTCATGGGGGGAATGGGCTTTTAAAAGCAATTTTTACACTGTTATAGTTATTATGACACCGGAAATATTGCGCAATACTGTTTTGTTCTCGTAAAATGTGAAGAAAAGCGCAGTTTTTGGGGTTTTATGAGCAGTAACGATGGCCAGGAGGGTTCAATATTCTGCAGAAGAGGTCCAGCGAATCATCATGTCAGTGCCGCAGTGTAAAAAGGTGATTTGAACATTAGAAATGTTTCGGAGACTTCGAATAGTGACCCCGATAGTGATTCCGATAACCCTTAACCGAATCCAGTCCCAAATCGTAGGGGTGGG
Source organism: Fragum sueziense (assembly GCA_963680895.1). Classification (NCBI taxonomy): domain Eukaryota; kingdom Metazoa; phylum Mollusca; class Bivalvia; order Cardiida; family Cardiidae; genus Fragum; species Fragum sueziense. The sequence continues at coordinate 3,038,142 of OY804601.1, read as the reverse complement.
GGTGGTCGGGGGTCATGGCAGGGGGCCTGACAGGGATCATGGGGCTAGAGGTCGAGATTATGATGAGATGCAAATTTTCTATCAGTTACTCATCACAATTTCACAATATTATTCCTCAGGGAATACAATAAAACACTATTATAAAATACTCAATTCAATATTTCGGCAAAATTTGCCTTTTTCAAGAGTTTGAAAAACTTAATCGCACTACATAATTATTTTGTAAACTAATACAGCCATTTTGTTTTTCTAACTGCGGATATGACGTCGACGTCGTTTTATCTGCGATATCACGACGTTAACGTTCCCGCGCATTATCGGACGTCAATTGACGTTATTTAGAACCGTGCGGCATCCGCACTACAGTTAGATGGCGGTATTATTTTGTAGTGTTTTAATTCACGCTGATTCTTGGACCTGTCTGTGGAGTACATCATTTTAAAAAAAAAATATATATATATATTTTTATAAGCCGTACATTCCTAATGTAATAATTAAGGTAATTCAGAGCTAAACCGATTACGAAGATAAAATTGTTGACAAATAGGTGAAGATTCAAGTCAGCATGGGAATGCCAAGCTAAACTGGTTCACTTATTTTGTCTTATAAAATTATTAAAGGCAAAACTGTTATGGTATTTTCCATCTAGACTAATTACAAACATAAAATCGTTGAAATATAGGTGACAAATAGGTGAAGATTCCAGTCAGCATGGGAATGCCAAGCTATACTGGTTCACTTATTTTGTCTTATAAAATTATTAAAGGCAAAACTGTTATGGTATTTCCCATCTAGACTAATTACAAACATAAAATCGTTGAAATATAGGTGATTTTACCAGTCAGCATGGGAACTGCCAAGCTAAACTGGTTCGCTTATTTTGTCTTATAAAATCATAAAAGGTAAAATAATTATGGTAATCCTAATCTAAACAGTCGCTGAGATATAATTGGAGTCAATGTGGGCACAGTATGGGAGACAGAGAGAAAGGTGGACGAAAGGATAAAAGAGCTATTTAGGAATGTACGGCTTATAAATATATATATATATATTTTTTTTTTAAAATGATGTACTCCACAGACAGGTCCAAGAATCAGCGTGAATTAAAACACTACAAAATAATACCGCCATCTAACTGCAGTGAGGATGCCGCGCGGTTCTAAATAACGTCAATTGATGTCCGATAATGCGCGGGAACGTTAACGTCGTGATATCGCATATAAAACGACGTCGACATCATATCCGCAGTTAGAAAAACAAAATGGCTGTATTAGTTTACAAAATAATTATGTAGTGCGATTAAGTTTTTCAAACTCTTGAAAAAGGCACATTTTGCCTAAATATTGAATTGAGTATTTTATAATAGTGAGTTACTCATCATATTGTTAAAGGCAATTGATTAACCTTTCCAATGATATATAGGTTTATGGGTTTTCTGCAAGTAAAATCTTTCTATTATGCATTTGTATACATGAAGTGCTTGGAAATAGGGAAAAAGTCATTTCTTGGAAATAATTCTGCAAACGAAAGGGTTAAGGAAGGAATAAGGAATAAGGAAGGAAATGTGTTCTTATATTAGGTTTCAATTCTGTATACTTAAAAAGATATTCAGATTTTTAAAAACATTTTTCCTCTTTAACTTTGAGAAAGTCAATAAGTTTTTTCCCTCTCCTGTAAAATTTTACAAAATGTAGTTACAATAGTTTTGCACCAAGCCCTCAGAAGTTTTGAATTGAAAGTGACCACAGACTACAATATGTGTAACTTTAACTGTACTTTACATAACAGGGTACAAAATATTTACAGAAAAGGAGAATATGGTGGTTTCAGCATTCTCTTCTGTTCTGTACATCTTTAGGTCCAAATCATGGCCAAATAGTTACTTTGTTAATTTGATAATTTGATATGCTGTCCCGGCACTCTTGCCTTAAAAAATCTATTAGAAAGGCTTGATAATACAATTAACAAGCTTATGATACACCATATCTATAGAAGCATGTTGCAAGCATTAGGGATAAATAGATTTATTATTATTTACCTTCCATCAATAAAGACAAACATGGATAAAATGCTGTTATATTAACCTATTACCAAACATTCGCACTTTAAAAATTCAAAGGTTTTGCAGAAGACAAAAATAATCTGACCTTCAAATTGAAAATTCTCTTTGGTAGGTTAAAAATATTGAAGAAAAAGTAGGAAATGCTTGTAATCAGCATCTTTTTTCATTCTGTTCAATATTTTCAAGATCTTCAACACTGTGTGTGTAAACATTTGTCACTGTTTGGGAAAGGATTAAACATGATTACAATTAGACTGAATCCTTGAAATTAGTGGATATCAGAATATTTCTTCTTTCCCTCCAAAATTTAAACAGTTTCCATGTTACAATCAAATATTTGGTATATACATATTAGAATAACATGACAATTGTATGACAAATTCACCCCAAAACCACATGCAAAACACACAGAATCGATAGTTTGTGAACAAAAAATCTTCTTCACTTTTAAACTGATGTAACCGGAAGATTTAGCCTTTAAAGATATTGAAACAAGTCTTTGACAGAAAAGGTACAGCATGAATTAAGAGTGTCCCAACTTGAAAGCTGCTGTACGTGACCACAAAATGGATGTTCATTAAACTAGGATTAATATACACTATTCCACAGAAAACAAGAGCTTTGCAGAGCGGCGCATATACGCCCGAGAGGGGCTTGTCAGTAAAAAATGGCCATTTTTTCAATTCAAGGGCAGATAATTAAAACATGAAAAGTTATAAAAAATTTGTTTGCACAACAAGACACCATAGAGATTCATTGTGGCTAGTTTGATTAAATTCTGGTTGAAAGTGTAGAAGTAGCGCACAGGAGAAAATGGGCATTTTTGAGAAAATGGGCATTTTTCCTTAAATTCAAGGGCAGATAATTCAAGAACGAAAAAAGTTATTCAAATTCTGTAAGCGGTGTGCACAACTAGACACCATGGAAATTCATTGAGGCAAGTTTGATTAAATTCCGATCAAAACTGTAGGAAGAGTTCCGCACACAAGACAAGAGCTGTCCGAAGACAGCACGCTCGACTTTCTAAGTTGCTTAGTATAAAGGGGGCATAACTCCAAATATAGTGGAGCCAGGGTCATGGGCCCTAATAGTAAGGTAGAGGGTGTGATGGTGAATAAGTATTTCAAGTTTGGGTTGAATCCCTTTGAAAGTATGGAAGTTATTGATGATTGAAAAAAACTTTAACCTTTGTTGCAACGACAACGACAACGCCCGGGTGACAGTATAAGCTCTCATTTTCTTTGAAAAGTTGAGCTAAAAATGGGCATTTTTTTAATTCAAGGGCAGATAATTCAAGAACGAAAAGAGTTATCTGAATTTCGTAAGCAGTGTGCACAACTAGACACCATGGAGATTCATTTTGGCTAGTTTGATCAAATTCCGATCAAAACTGTAGGAGGAGTTGCGCACACAAGAAATTGCTAACGAACGGACGGACGGACGGACAGACAGACAGACGAATGGACAGACAGACGGACAGGCAGACGAGCGGGGCCATAACATAATACGACCCTTCGGGCTTATACCCTTCAGGCTTATAATAAGGAGGGAAAAGGAAATATGCTGGTTATCAGCATTTTTTCTTTGGCCTCAATGTTTTCAAAAGGCTGATATCCATTTATATCAGGGAAGTAAACCCAAAGATTCCTTTAGACATTGTTAACACCTTCCGTTGAAACAAAATTGTGGACGAATTAAATTTCAAATGACAAATGCATAATGACAATTTGAACACTACTGGAAGCAATTATTTAGTCTCGAATCAGAGAAAACATGGAGAGATGAAGTGACAAAGCTGTTTATCATACATCCTTTTCTTCTTCTCTCATTGTTTCTACAGATTCTACTGATAGATAAATCAAAACAAGATATTGCATTGAAAACTGTTACCATGAAATCATTCAGTTTTAAAGCAACTCTTATATCTCAGAATCATTGTCAATTCATCAAAGGTGATAAAAACCGCCATAACAACAACAAAATGTGTATATATTTTGCATTTTGCAGTAAAGCCAAATGTGCATGCCCTTGCAGTGCCACAAACCTTGTTCTTCCTAGAGGTTTTTAACTTCAAGTATCTGAGCTCACTCTGTCAAACAAAATTCATTCAGTGTTAGTAATCAATAATAGTCTGGTCAAACTAAAATAATATTGGTGCAACCTGGACAAAATTTGAACAGAATTGAAACCTATGCCAATACACTCAGGAAGTATCTAACTGTTCATAGAAAAAAATATAAAAGAATCCCTCCGTTCGGATTTTTGTAATTTTGGGGCAAAAATTGGCTATTTTTGCTAAAAAATGTGAAAAACTGGAATCTATCATTTTTTGAAAAATATTATTGTTTGTGTGGTTATTTTGTGAGGAAATGTTATCAAATATGATTTTCTTTGATACCAAAAAAGAATTGGTTATAAAAAATAAAAAAAATGATTTTTTTATGATTTTTATATTGCTGTGGGGGGGGGGGGGGGGGGGGGAATACTGATACAAGCATAGTAATAAATATATTATGTATTCCTTTATTTGACTAAGATTAAATCCTCCTTTCATTAAATTATTAGTCATACGGCGTCGTCAGGGGTGCATCTAATCATGTTTTCCTGATATTTCTTGTATCAGTGCAGACACAAATTCAAATTTAATCCATCATGCTGGTCATTAGTAATTAATTCGTCCTGTTTTGAGAGAAAACAACTTTTGTCAAAGGACAAAAATTATAATGACCAAGGCATCCATTGAACCCATAATCCTATAATTGAAAGTTATAATATCCCAATTTTTAAGGTTCTACAATAAAACGGTGGAGATTATGCCTTATGGGATAGATATGGACTACAGACAAAAATAATCTCCATTCTGGTCAAATATTTTGCAATACAGGTAACTCTTTTATTTCTGTGTCAATTTTCAAAAGGTTTATTGCACGTACCCACCTTACTGAGCTCTTTTCTGAGATAATATGAATTATTTGTTGAATACTTTTACTTTGTCCAGAAATTGATCCCAACCGACTAGAAAACGAAATGATAACGACTACGGCCAAATTGCTTCAGGTAAGGAATTGTGCAATAACTTTCTTATTCACGAGTCAATTTTCAGGCGGTTTGCTGCATGTAACCCGCCTTAAGGAGCTCTTTCCTTTGAAAACACCTCATACTTTTTGCAAATAATGATCCCAACCGACCAGAAAAACGACTTCATTTTTTTCTGGTCGGTGGGGATCAATTCTTGAAATAATTACAACGAGAATTCAAGTTAGTCATGCATCACAGCAAAGAGCTCAGTAAGGCGGGGTTCATGCAAAAAAGCGTTAGAAAATTGACGGAGAAATAAAAAAGTTATTGCAAAATGTCTTAGCTGAAGCGAGGCAGAATTGTCCGTAGGTTTACCCATCCCACAATGCACATTCTCCACCGTAAATAAGCCCTATTTATTTTACCTGGCAGTTAAAACGACACCGGGAAAAAGTTATTAACAACTATTTTCCTTGTAATTCGCAACATTAGATCAGGCAATATCGCTTCTTACTTTGGATTTTATATATAAATCTAATCTATGAAATAAAAAAATTTTGTTAAGCAAGACTCTCTCTGATTCAATTGGGATGGGGTGATTTGACTTTTCTAACAATACAATGATGGTACCTGTATGTCATAAAAACAATAGAATGTGCATCATGATTTAGTTTATTTGCTTTCAATATTTGCTTTCGTTTGTATGTTTATCCTTGAAGATGGCAGATCTTCAAGTTGCCAAGCAAATGGGCATGGCAAAACAGGATGTTGTTGACGAGAAGTTTGTAAGAAAGACGAAGAAGAGCTATAGCTCAGTATTGCGGTGGTTAGCACAATATGTTATGTTTTTAAATGTAGAATATGAGTGTCGAACACCCTAACATCACATTTGTTAGCTGCCCCTCCTTAAGTTACTTGTGTCATGGTCCCTAAGGCTCTTAGCGAACGGAAGAGTGGAAAAAACATCATTCCTGTCAAGCATCATTTCCGATTGAGAGAGAGGTGGTAAGATGACCATAGGATAGTAATGTCACTGATGGCATAGGTCTAATACCCCATGACTGGAAGATGATTTTATCATTATTTTTTACAAATACCAAGGTGATTCTTTTGCATGCAACAACTACTGCGGACCTGAGCATATAGACCATATTATCATGAAGTTATTAGAGCATATGATAGACTCTTTGGTACAAAACTTCATTAACAAGGACTCGGTGCAATTTTGGTTTGTTCCTGGTTGAGGTATCACGGCTGCAATCTAAAAAATAAGAGCAAAGATATGTTTATAAATCTTACCCTATATTACAGTTAAATGTAAAGAAAAGCCAAAGTTTGACGAGTTTTGATCAAATTAATTTTTCATTTAATTGGCCTGGAACAGGGGGTGGGGACCAAGATCCCTCATCCCATATCATGGATGTCTAAAGGTAAATTTCACAAACGATAGAAAACAATCTAGTAAATGATAAATTTTTGGTAAAAACAAAATTTAGCCGGAATACGCCAATAATAGACAAGTAAAAAGTCATTAATCTCATTAGTTGATTTCAAGTGGGAAAGCAATAATTAAACGAGCTACCTATAGTTACAAATGCCTGAAGTTCCGATAGAAATACTTAGAATGTAAAAATAACATTGAGGGGCCAAGATACCACAGGAATGTTTGGCCACTGATCACCAAGATCTTTCAGCCTGTTTATCTTGCCCGCCTCCCCGGGGGTCAAGATACTAAGGGTGAGGGCAAAGATACACCCTGACATTTTGGTACTCATGGGCAATCTACTCACAGGTATCTTGGCCTGCGGGGGTCAAGCTGCCCAGTCACCAAGAAATACTGATATCATCACCGATGCACTGATGCTTGGGGG